>MQTX01000049.1:203476-268950 GCA_009735665.1 Angiostrongylus cantonensis
CGTTCCCCACCATAAACACCTGCGGTCCAGAGTTTTGCAAATATCTCAACTTCATTAAAGTTATATGATGATTTTGTTACAACAACTTTTTCTCTAGTCGACCATTGCTCTTATGCTCTTATGCTGAGCAAATATGTCTGTAAATTGTTTTTAGATCTAGAAATTTCATTGAACCCATTTAAAGCAACGGTCTTCTGTAATGTAAACATGGTCGGCTGTTCAATGATACTCCTTGAGTTAACTAAACTTACCATCACTTAAGGATCGGGAAATTTTCACCAGCCTTGTCTGGAAGGATAACAGGACTGAAGGGATGCAGTGACGTGATGGATTCCCGTAAGGTCAAATAAACATTCTATAACCTTTACGATATTTCATGAAGTAGCGTATCGTTGAAAGATTAGCCAGAATTTAGCTCCAAACTCCTCTCTTTAGTCGCTTTTAAAAGTTTGGTAGTATTTTATTCTTAATAGATTTCCCCATGCAGCTGGCAGAAAATTAAGGGATAATATTGCCAGGAGGTCGTATTTCCTGTCGTGTCGATCATCTCTCTGGTGCTATTTACTGCGCAGATTTTTCTGTTTGCACTATCGTTTTGCGGACAGTGGAATCAACGTAAAATAGATGGATGGTCTTCTGCGTCATTTATACTCCATGAGCTTGCTAGGTCTGGCGCCACAACCTCGCCTTTTAGTCCCACTCAGGAAGATCCTAGGTGGTTTGAAAGTTACATGTATATCTATTTTTAAGGCAATCCTTTCTCACTAGTGACCGTATACTTCAGGTCACCTAAAATATTTCTCTATGGAAATAAATAGGTGATAAGTACGAAGTCAAAAGTTCCAGGAATTTCTGAAGTTTTGTAGAATTCCTGTTGGAGTAGCCTTTTCTAAATACAAGTAGTCGTTCCCTACTATGGTTGAAGTTGATGCTTATTACGGTAAGTTCTTCCGACAAATCCCTTCCTTTCGCGACACAGATTTACTCGTCGGTAGTCTTCTGGGCGTTTTATTAAAGTGTCAGTACCATTCTGATTGAAATGAGTTTAACCTCTAGGAGAGTATACACGATTTAATAGTAAAAAACAGGACAAAGAACGTTTGATAATTGAATTTATAAAATAAAAACCAAAAAAGGATAAAGTTCTCGGCGTTGATCAATCCCTGAGGGATCGCGAGAGCAGATGCTTCTTTCCGATCCACATGGGCTGACTGCTGTTTTGGTTTAAAAACATGAACATGCTAGCACTATGGTATCACATTTTCAAGGAAAACTATTTTTGGGTACATTAAGGGTCTCACTGCAGAGGAATGTGCAAGCTGTAGCTGATTCACAAATGAAGCTGTCGTTTACTTTTGAAAGACAATTAAACGAGTTGGAAAAAAGTCAAAGCCTGTACAACATAGAAAACAAGCCGTCTAAGTAAAAGCTTATGTTGATTGGCCAATCAAAAAGCGGTGAATTCAAATATAATCCTCGCCTTAAAATAACACTAAATAATAAAAGATAAAAAAGGTTAACGCTGTAGGTGCTGATCAATCCCTGAGGCATGCGCCATACATTCGACTTCATTAAGCATCGTTTGGAGGTGACTGGATGCTTATCTGGCCTCTTACAAAGAGTCGCAGTGGCCTACCGTTGTATCGAGCCAGTGCTGCTATCCTCCCACACAGACAAGTCTGGTACCAATTAGCCGAGCTAGCAGGAATGGAAGGCTTGGTGGGCCATGGGCGCAGGGATAAATTCCACGTGTGTTTTGCAGGACGCCTCCGACCATTGCGCCACATTAAATAATGGCAATCGTAAGGTATAAACGCTTTTGCTGCATCAGCCTATATAGATAGAGTAATAAACTACATCTCTTAAAATCGTTATCGGGAGCTGTCATCATACCTTCTGTGCGGATCCCAGTACTTCTTGCACTCAATTCGCTTCCTCGTATCCAAAATCCACAATGGTCTTCGAACATGTCGCCTCTCAGCCCCTGCTTGAGGACGTTGTTTTCTTTCATGAATGTCATGACATGCTAGTGTAATCGATTCTCTCTGCAATCTTCGAGATAGCCGAGGTAATGCGTTTCCACATAAAGTGGAGGAGACCGTTAAAGGTACTCTAACCAGCACTTCGTTTCCTGATGGTCTGCATCAGTAACCACTGTGCTACCTTTAGATGAGTAGTAAAAGCTAGGAAATATTTTAGAAGGGGTATAAAGAACGAAATAGGAAAGGAAATCACTAAACTGTAGATGGTCTGGCTGCTCTTCATATGTCCTGCAATTCTGGTCTGGTTGCTCTTCACATGTCCTGCATTGCAATATGAACAGTCGACTGGGTGTAGATAATGGCGCTGCAAGTGGTCAAAAAGTTTCTATCATAGGCATCGCTGTGTTCTCGATCGAAGCGGATCTGTCTCGAGTTGACGTTAGATGAAATAAATACTCCTAGTAATGGCACTTTGCTTCTATTCCAGTTGGCTTTAATTTCTCACGAACGTTGCGTTTATGCTTGAATCGCGTCTTTTCTTCGTTAAGGTTTAATGAAGAACATACTTCGAGCGCTCGCTTGTAATCCTGTTAATCATCAAGGCTGGGACGTCATGTTACTCCACTTGTGCCTGATACGAGCCAGAGCTGTCCAGTTGGGCTCCCTCTCATAGAGAAAACAAGTAATATGACACGGTTTCTGTGTTCCTATGAGATTCTCTCTGTGCTTCTTCCTTGGCTTGAGAGTATTCAACCGCATGCGCTTCTCCAAAGTTTTTCGGACACCCCCGAATTATGGCAGATTTGGAGTTCACATGTCGAAGGCGGCCTCTGTCAGCCTAGTTTATATTACAATCGTTGGAAAGAAATGTCATTTTCGTGTAACTGGCTCAAAGTGCAGTTATCTCAGCTCTTGACGAACTTTACTAATGGAAAGCAAAACGATTAAAAATGCATATTTCTGCCAACATTGCAATTTTTTCTATTTCATTCTTAAAGAGTATAGATCCGAAAACTTCTCCTCGAGATTTTCGGATGGTATTCCGACCATTATCGCGATCACGATTCCGGTCATCATGACCACGATCCTTGTTTGATTTCGCTCCAGGTTCACTAAGCCTCTCATCCTTTCGGGGTCGGGAAATCGTTACCAGACTTGCTCGGGAAAACACTCTCTGCAATCGAACTGGGAATGCTCAATCCCGGCTATATTAGGGCTCCAGTGAGAATTGATTCGATCAGCATCGTACGACAGTCAAGATGAGATGAGAATCGTCAAACAGCAGCCGAAGCCACACATAGAATTTGGAAGACCTTAGTGAATGACAGATCCGAGTATGCGAATCGAATTTGAGAAGTACTAGGAAAAGCACAATAGACGTGAAGATGGGTCCAGTAAAATGCAACAAATAAAGAAATCTATTCCAGTTGGCTTTAATTTCTCACGAACGTTGCGTTTATGCTTGAATCGCGTCTTTTCTTCGTTAAGGTTTAATGAAGAACATACTTCGAGCGCTCGCTTGTAATCCTGTTAATCATCAAGGCTGGGACGTCATGTTACTCCACTTGTGCCTGATACGAGCCAGAGCTGTCCAGTTGGGCTCCCTCTCATAGAGAAAACAAGTAATATGACACGGTTTCTGTGTTCCTATGAGATTCTCTCTGTGCTTCTTCCTTGGCTTGAGAGTATTCAACCGCATGCGCTTCTCCAAAGTTTTTCGGACACCCCCGAATTATGGCAGATTTGGAGTTCACATGTCGAAGGCGGCCTCTGTCAGCCTAGTTTATATTACAATCGTTGGAAAGAAATGTCATTTTCGTGTAACTGGCTCAAAGTGCAGTTATCTCAGCTCTTGACGAACTTTACTAATGGAAAGCAAAACGATTAAAAATGCATATTTCTGCCAACATTGCAATTTTTTCTATTTCATTCTTAAAGAGTATAGATCCGAAAACTTCTCCTCGAGATTTTCGGATGGTATTCCGACCATTATCGCGATCACGATTCCGGTCATCATGACCACGATCCTTGTTTGATTTCGCTCCAGGTTCACTAAGCCTCTCATCCTTTCGGGGTCGGGAAATCGTTACCAGACTTGCTCGGGAAAACACTCTCTGCAATCGAACTGGGAATGCTCAATCCCGGCTATATTAGGGCTCCAGTGAGAATTGATTCGATCAGCATCGTACGACAGTCAAGATGAGATGAGAATCGTCAAACAGCAGCCGAAGCCACACATAGAATTTGGAAGACCTTAGTGAATGACAGATCCGAGTATGCGAATCGAATTTGAGAAGTACTAGGAAACGCACAATAGACGCGAAGATGGGTCCAGTAAAATGCAACAAATAAAGAAGATTTTCACTCTCTGTGCTTTTTTAAACCTTTAAAGTTAGTGCTAGGGGTACTGACAATGTCACAATCCTGAATAAGTACGCTTTGGTTCTTTAATGCCACAGCCTGTACCTAGTTCATTCCCTTGATTTCTTACAATCTTCTTAAGCTACGGTGATTTCGTCTGGATCCAAAAAGTCATAGTGAATTATTCTTAAGCACGAAAAAGTCATAACTGAAACCCTTTTTTTATGTGAATTCTAGTCCTTAAAATACTTTATGCTTCTTGTATTTTCTCCAAACATCGAGCAGAACGTCGGCGATAACCGAGTGAAGTCCGTTTTCCTCCAGATGTCAACGAACGATTGAAACGGCAATTCTTTCTGTTGCGTGAAAAGAAATGAAAAAACCACGTAATAATGATCCGTTAATGAATTCACGCCTACTGCTTCCACAAGGTCTCCAACGCTGTGTTTGGATTTAGCTCACTGAACGTCTTCAAAACCTCACCTCTTATACCTGAGGGTCCTCCCGGCTTGAATCAATCTCAAAGCGTTCATCTTCTTCACGAAATGTTCGAAACCGTAGAAGTGTTCTATCCTACGACGCTTGCCAACTACTATTCAAGTACGGTGTTGGAATTGCGAAACATTTCTGTGGCTTTCCACATTCAACCAATCATCAATTCAATGGAATTCAAAGGCACGTGTGGCGGAGTGGTCGGAGGCGCCCTGTAGCACACATCCTGGAATCGATCCTGGCGCCCATGGCCCACCAAAACTTCCATCGCTCTGGGGTCGGCAGATTGGTACTAAACTTGTGTGGGAGGATAGTAGCACTGGCTCGATACATGGTAGGCCACCGCAAGCCATTGTAAAGGCCAGATATTCACTCAATCACCTCCAAACGATGCTTAATGAAGTTGAATGCATGGCGCATCCCTCAGGGATTGATCAACGCCAAGACCTTTATCCTTTTTATTATTTCTATTCCACATTCAACTGTTGATTCTCAGAAAATCTTGGAGGAACTCGCCATTTTTATTTTTTCATGTTCGTCCTTGTTTTCGTAGCCTAATTCAATAACAAAAACAAGCGTTTGCGCATAACAAGAGCAAAATCTACATTGAGATGATATAAACACACAGAAGTCAGACTTTGTTCGGAAGTGATGCAGATATAGATGAATATGATTAGGTCAATACTTAGGCTATAGATCAGGCTAATACATCCGAGATAATAAGTTCGTCTCCTCAATCCATCTGCACCTAAGCGCAAGTGTATCGTCGATCATAATGCGTGCTTAGTCTCAGTAATATCTGTCGCATTCATGGGCACGCTACGTAGCTCGGCAACTAATTGGCTTGAGTTCCGTCTAATGAGGGAGTTCGGATGGACCAAATATTATTTCTGTGTTCTGTTTACTAAGTTAATTACGTGTTCACCAATGTCGTGATTGCTTTCTTTTTCTTCAAAATTCTCTATCTTTTGCAATCTTGTACCAGCTGTGTTAAAAGTACATAGACAACCTGATAAACTTGTACAGAATCTGCTTCAGACAAACGCCCTGGTAGACTTTTGCGAAATCATGGTTTAATTTTTTAAAATCACTTTTGTTATTCTTTAAACAGAAGTTTGACATTGTGATTTCGGCTGGTGCTTTAGCTTAACTTCGTTCAATGTAAAGTTGTTCTCCCCAGATCATTGCCGTTGACGGGTGATTGCTGATTGCACCGTTAGGTAAAGAACTAAGAACTAAGAAACTAACTAGTTAACAGGAAAGCAAAGCAAAGGACTAGGTAGTGCAGTGGATAATATGTGAGCCTTCAAAAATGGTAGTTGATAGTTTGAAGGTCACCCTGGCTTCTGAGTTTTGCTCATATCTAACCATTATTGTTGTTGCGAAACAGTTTTTCTTCTCTCGATCTCCATTGAACGAAAAGGGGCTTACACAGCTGCTACTGATTCCTTTTGACGTTTTGTCCTTTTTGATATATTATGGACAATTGTATCCTTATAAAATTGAACATATACTTTGTTCAACTATTAAGCAAACTGCACTTGCACTTGATGTTTCCGGTAAGCGAACTCATTTCGGAGTCTTCCCTAGGGAGTCGCGAGAGGGCAATCCGCTGTCAGGCAACATTTCGTCGTTTTAGTGATATGAACGGAAGTCGCTTTTGTTTTCAAGTGTTGTTTTTATTCATCTAATATTCCCAATAGCTTCTTCCACTGCCTACGTCTTTTCGTCACCTCTTGGCAAAAAAAAAAGAAATACAGAAAAGAACACGTGCCAATGTGGTGTTGACTACGCGGCACGCCGGTTTTAGCCAATTAAGTTGAATTATCTATTGTCTATACCTATCATCGTTACATCCTACATCTGCATGTCTTGAGCTTGGATTGTTACATCGTCGGAAACTAGTCATAGGAATCACTGTCTTCACCGGATCCCCCCTGTGACAAGAAATCTTAATCGCGAAGCAGCAGATCTCCCAGCGATTAACTGTGCTTGACAATTGCTTGTAAAGAGGACTTATTTGATACTTGATACTTGAAAGCCCCATGCTCATTGGTTGTGCGGACCTCAGCATAATCTCCATTTTTCGGAGATTTGCTGGCTAAGCTGTTGTGGTTCCTTGGAATCTCGAAGTCAGCTCGGCCAAGGTGTCTGCCCCAGGTCTTCACCACCACAGGCAGTCGCAGCCCTTGTGGAGAAGGGAGAGGTTTTCCACCATGCGACTTTGATACCAAAACGGTGGTGGATCCTGGTATTGGTTTACTCTCAGCTAGGCTTCTTATGAAAACACCGGACTACTTCTTAGCTTGGGAGACCCTGCTAGGGAGATGAATCCCCTCGATGTACATCGCAGTATGGCATCGCACCCAGGAACACCTCCCAACCACGATGAGACGGTAAACCATTAGAAGGAATGAAAACTTAAGAACGAGTTTTTGAGAATCTAGCGAAAATCATACTCTGTTAGCATTTCTTATGGCAATGAGTAGAGAAGTGAACAGATTTTTTGCGATGAAGATGCCACATGGTAAGTGCCTTCATGGCTGGAGGTTGCAAGGCGAGAAACTAGGTGGAAGAAGTGTTGAAATTCTCATGTAATGCGTAAGGGGACATGTCATTTAAATATCGAAATGCTGAACCGACTGCACAATCTTTTCTCAAGAACCTTTTCAACTAAATCGTCTTAACAAAACTCTCGAACAATCGCGTTGATTCTCAAAACGACTTCAAGAATTTGCCTTTTCTAGAATTTCGTACTTCTAAGTACTCGAAACGAGTTAACTTGTGTGTTTCTAACAGAAACGTTTAGATTCTTTTTTATTTTTGTTTTACATGGTCCGTCTTTAAATCTACCATATCTACATTCTTTTTATGTCTTGGCATCTATCATCTACGAAAATCTCTTTACTTCTCGCGTGTGGGTTCCGCCGCTGTTTTAAGATTATCATCTTCTTTGTGAATGTCTTCGAGGGCTGGGTCGAGTCCATTCTTCATCGAATCCTGGAATATCTGTGCTAGAGTGTTCTTGCATGGAATTGAAGGAGTCAGTTGGGCCCAGGCGAGTCTGCTACCAATTTTCTAACCCCGAAGGGATGATAAGAGGCTTAATGAGCACGGGACAGAGTAGAGCCAACACCGCGCTGGTGTTGGACGGGTTTATCACAATTGCACTACTCGCCTTATGTTTAGATTTTAGTGGATCACATTGTGATTTATGAATTTTTGCTCGATCCATGTTTTGTTCACATTGCCCTTTGAAATCGACTGTAATTCTTACGACAATTTACTAGAGTGTGTAGTATGTTCTCTTCAATGTTTCCCATGAACATGTGTCGTGTGAACGCCTTCTTCTCGTTTCGACCACTTCCGATAGATGTTGTGGAACAATAAATCCTACTGCTTTAATGCAAATGAAACAACTGAACATTTTTTTTTGGATTTTCTTTCTTTCATAGTTGTACGCCGATGATTCCTTGATGTGGTAGATATATTATCGATTGAATCAGGAAATCAAAAGCCAGTTGATTATTCTCGATACTTAATACTTGAACGGCTCGTTCTCACTGGTTGTTCGGGCTCCAGCATATTCTCCATTTTCGGAGATTTGCTGATTAAGCCGTTGTGGTTCCCTGGAATCCTGAGGTCAGCCTGGCCAAAGTCTGCTCCAGGTCTTCTCCACAACATGGAGTCGCAGCCCTTGTGGAGCAGAGGAAGATTTCCCGCCATGCGACTTTGATACCAGGACGGTGGTGGATCTTGGTAATCGTTTACTCTTAGCTACGCTTCATGATTAAAATGCCGGACTCCTTCTCAGCTTGGGAGACCTCACCAGAGGATGAATCCCCCGCTTTGCATCGCAGCTCGACACCCAGGAACACCTCCCAGCCACAATGAGGCGTTAGACCTTTGGGAAGCAATTGATTCTTCGAAACCGACTTTCGTTGAACCTCGGTGTGCATAGTCAATATGTATTCTTTCTTTGATGAGCTTACACGAGGTTGATAAAAATATTTATTACCGGCTAACGTTTCGACGTCTTCGTCTTCATCAGAGCCGATGATCCGAGTCGATGGTCCACGCTTGTTATTCGTCTCGATGTGGCGGCTTCGCCTTCGTGTCGAGTCAAGTCTTCCTCAGCGGTCCGTCTCCTCGATTCGAGAGGGTCCGCTCATCAAAGAAAGAATACATATTGATTAAGCAATTGATTATTCTGCCGAAGAAAATAGAAATCACATCTCTTGAAGCATAACTCCACTTCAAGATGGGATCACGCAGATGAGAATTTTGTACTCTTCTTCAGCTGTGGTTATTTTGCAGCTAAATGCATCCCTTTTTGTAAATCCTACTTCATTCACCTAACAACACTCTCCTGCTATGATGCTCGTTGAGATCGAATTTTAGGCTAACCCTTAAGGCTTCAATACCAGCGTGTAGCCCTCTGGTCCTCTTCTATTTTGAAAAACTACTTGCTTAAAGGAATTCACAATTAAATTCTTAAGAGAGTTGCTAAACAAAAATATAATAAACTTTTAAAAGAGCTTTTCTTGAGCTAGAGATAGCTAAGAGGCAGACGAAGCGAATGATCTGCATGGTGTGATGGTGAACGCGTTACTTCCAGGAAAGAGCAATAACGCGTTCGTTCCCCACCGCTAGCGCCTGCGGTTTGGAGTTTTGCAAATATTTCAGCAATTTTGTGGTTGTATTTCGTTTAATACTCTGCCATAAAATTATAGAAGGCAGAAAATGAAAAGTAAACATCTTAAAAGAACATCAAGATTTTTATGCTATTAATATAAATTTCTCGTATTTCCTACTTAATTTGTTTGGGAATCATTTTCAGAAGCCGTGAATACGCCCATTCACTGTAAACTCAATTCAGACCGAAATAATTCGTCAGGATATTCGACAGGCTGTTGTTCTGTTGACTTCTTGCCTTGGACCGACCGTCAACCAAGCACTCCATCCTCATCTCGCCATTTCCTTACTTGTGAATAGAGCGATCAGATTTACATCGTAGTGATTTTCAGTAACGAAATATTTTTCCGCAAGACTGGAACTATTGAAAGCTTAGCTAGACCCTTGTTAAGTTAAAAAATCAGTTACAGAAAAGGACGAAGGATAAAGCATCTGGTGATGAATTACTAAGAGATGCTCCATGCATTCAATTTCATCAAGTACAAGTGAAATGCATGTCTGGTCTTGCAGTGGCTCACACATGGATGAAGTCACTGTTCCCGATGAAAATGAACGAGATGAATAACCTATTCGCCACTCCGCATAGCGTAGTGAATTACGTGTCTCATTAGATTCAAGATAATTAGATTACCATTTAACCCTTGCGTAGCTTGCTGGACATCGCCGTAGGCGGTGAGTATGCTCTAGGGTAATTTATTTTGGCATCAGCGGCAGATGTGAGGCTTATTTGCTGAGTCCACCTCCTACCGCGTCCCATGTACTTCTCCTCCTCTTCATTGCAAGAATCGATGGAGGTAATACAAACCGAATATTCTTGTGTACATTCACACATTTATGTAATAGCATGATAGAACGCTTGCGAAAAGTAAAAACTAATCTGGCCCTGTAGGAAAAAGTACCTAATTTCTGCATCTGTCATCGACAACGTGTAAAGGTGTGGTTCCCTGAATGGCGTTTTCAAGATAACATATTTGCGTTTCATTCAAATTTTTACTGCCTGAGGGATAGGCGCCATAGTGTTAGTGATGCCATCACGAGCACAGTGCTGGTTCGATCCCACTCCGGACTCACCAACCCTCTCATTCCTCCCAGGTCGGGAAATTGCTACCGAACTTATCTGGAAAAAATCACTGTTTGCAATCCAAGTGGGAACGCTTAAGTCCAGCTGTCTCAGGACTTCAGAGAGAATCGACTCGACTAGCATTTAACAACATTCATGAAAAGAAAATCGTCATGCAACAGGGGAACCCACACGTAGAAAATGGAAAGACGTGCTTGGATCATGGATGCGGGGAAACAATTGAATAAAAAGCGGGTTGGGATCCACATACAAGAAGTGACGGACGGGCCGCGTAAAATATAATAAAAAAAATAACAAGGTTACTGAGATATTTGCAAAACTCCGAACCGCAGGTGCTCAAGGTGGAGAAAGAACGCTCTATTGTCCTTTCCGGACAACCATAAAAATTGTAGAAGGCAGAAAATAAAAAGCAAACATTGTGAATTCAGCTACAGCCTCAGCTTAACTGGGTTGAATGCCGATGTGGAGTCTCTAGATTAGTCCTGCTGACGGGTGATTGCTGATGGCAGAGATCGATAGAACTAGCTGAGAGATAAGCGAAACGAAGGACGGGCATGGTGTGGTGGTGAACGCGTTACTCCCAGGAAAGGACAATAGCGCGTTCGTTCCCCACCGCAACCGCCTACGGTCTGGAGTTTTGCAGATATCTCAGCAATCTTGTGGCTGTATTTCGCTTAATACCGTGCCATAAAAATCGTAGAAGACAGAAGATAAAAAGTAAACATTGAAAAAAATAGTTTATTAGCTGGGTACTTGTGACGTAACGCAGTGTTGAGAGAGAAACCCTGCAATGAATACTTGGTCAGTGGCTCGATCGCGCACCCTGTGTTTACCAAGGCGTCTATACTTCCTGAACAAGGAAATTGGCACAAGTCCCGTCAGCGAGGCTAAAACACTGACCTGATGGTAGGTTGGTAGGCTCAAACAAGTTATTATTCAGGTCAAACATGCATTAAGTCACTTCTGTGCTAAATGAGGTCGAATGCATAAGGCATCCTTAAACAATTGATCAATGCCCAACGCTTCGTCCTAATTTTCGATCATTATTGACAATAAAGGATGACAACGCAGCTGGCATGAAGCTGAACCATATGATGCTACCGAGTAGTTTCTGTTTCTGGCTGTTTCTTAAGCATTACTAGTCAAATCTATCACCTTTTTTAAAATTTTGCTTCTGGTTTAGAACAATGACTATAAAAGGCTACTAGTTCTGAAAGTACCAGATCATCAGCATGCTTGGTTTCTTCCCACGAAGTAATTTTCATTAGAAATTATAACCCAGATGCTAAATGAATTCAGTGGATTGCGCGCGTTTTTTACCAGTCGGCTATTAATGACGAGCTTTAATTTTTTGTATTAGAGGTTTCATTTTTCGATTTCTCTCATTAATTTCCTGCTTCGGTTGCACTTCAACACCCCACTACGTCTCTTCGTTTGACCCTCCTTGCAACGAGGTTTAGAAAACCCTTAGTTTTTCGAGACTTTTCCTTCCGTTCTACAGACCAAAAGATCTTAGCTTTATGTAAGAAACCTTTCGCTTCTCATATTGACATGTTCTTACCTTAGACAAAACCTGTAATTTAAAAAAAGTTAAAAATCTACTTTTTGAAAAATCTTAGCTTAGTGTTTTGTTTGTGTGGTAATTTGACGTTTCACTTGTAGTCAATAATTTTCTTCTCCTTTCACGGTGAAAGGGATTATTATTTACACTAATTATTCGTTTACCTTCCTCTGTTATTCAGTTTTTCTAAGTAAGTATCCTATTACAACTACAATGGTTCTGGGATATTTGCAAAACTCCGGACCACAGGTGTCTGCGGTGGGGAACCAGCGTGCTATTAACCTGTCCGGGGGCTAACGCGTTCACCACCACACGATGAGAGTCCTTCGTTTTGCCAGTCTCTCAGCTGGTTAAGTATCGATGCCAAGTGATTGTTTTTTTATTTTCCTGATATTTCATGTTTTCTCACGCTTTTGAGCTTTCTGAGGAAAAGTAGGTGGAGTGTGAAGAAAAGATGAGTCCGTTGTTGTTTCCAGAAGACTACTGTCGTTGGTTTTCTGAGGTTGATTGTTACGAAAGCCGTTCCTGTCATTTTTGTAGTAAAACGTGCTGTGCCCCACTGTGAGCTTCCTCACTGATTGTTCACTTGTTTAGAATCATTCGTGAGGTATGAAAGCTGTTTTGGTGATTTCCTCAACAGTTATTTTCGCAAATCTCTCTTCATTGTGGCAAAGAGGATGTTTTCTTTCATTTTAAACTACGTTCTCCAAAAAGCGCTCCACCATTCATCGTTCATCGAAATCGTCCAGAAAGAGGAAGACATTTCCGATTCCGTCTGGGATACGTAACTAATGGCTAAACCTCAGCCAGTAATCACCGGCATCATGGGAGAAAGCTAATTATGACAAGGCGGCAAACTGCCATTCGATGCGCAAAGGCTGGCGACCGCCTCCGTCGACCCCATAGAAGTGGTATGGATTTCCGGAGATTTTAGTTGAAAAAAGCCTACTTTTCCAGAATGAAAAAAAGCCGATCATATTATTCATGCTATCGTACACACTAGACATGAAGGAAGTTTTGAATAAATTGTCGAATTTCGTCTTTCTTCTTTCGACAGTCATTTTCAGTAGCGTTTCGGCAATTTCCTGGCTACTCAGATATCTCCGGAAGTTCGCAAATTTGTTTTTATTCTTTTTTTAGTCGTTTTAAAGGGTTTACTAAGTGCCGCTTCACTTTTTTAATGGCTAAACCTCAGCCAGTAATCACCGGCATCATGGGAGAAAGCTAATTATGACAAGGCGGCAAACTGCCATTCGATGCGCAAAGGCTGGCGACCGCCTCCGTCGACCCCATAGAAGTGGTATGGATTTCCGGAGATTTTAGTTGAAAAAAGCCTACTTTTCCAGAATGAAAAAAAGCCGATCATATTATTCATGCTATCGTACACACTAGACATGAAGGAAGTTTTGAATAAATTGTCGAATTTCGTCTTTCTTCTTTCGACAGTCATTTTCAGTAGCGTTTCGGCAATTTCCTGGCTACTCAGATATCTCCGGAAGTTCGCAAATTTGTTTTTATTCTTTTTTTTAGTCGTTTTAAAGGATTTACTAAGTGCCGCTTCACTTTTTCCCTTGTTGTTAACATTATTCCCTGTTTGGCGTCATTTTCAGACAAACACTCGGTTATTTAAAGCCTAGCCACGCCAGTCATTTTTTTTAAACACTGGTTTTTTAAGTGGTATTTATTTGTTTTAGATATCTACAGTATACCTAATATTTTCATGACATACTGTAGATATCTAATACTTACTAATTACATCTACTTGTTTTCCATTTTTGTGTGCTGTTTGTGCTGACCGAAAATAATTACGTTAATGTTATCATTTCGAAGCAAATGCACATTAGTAATAACCCACAAAAGTTTCAACTGAGCCCGTATTTAAGCGCTTCTGTTGATTTGAATGGAATTTATTGAAAATGAAAGTAAATTGTCCAGGAAATTGAAGGATTTTGTGAATCTTTGATCTGATTTAATCTTTCCAGGATCAAAAATATCTTTAAATCATTCTGCCTCAATTCAAAGTTTTTTTTTCTTTTAGAATTATAAATTAGCATCTTCGAGACTGCATGAGATATGGAATTTTACTTCAGTTCAGGGTTGTGTTTTGCTCACATCGACGGAAGGCGGTAGTGGAAGGACGCATGTGGCGCAGTGGTTGGAGGCGCCACTGCGACACACACGTGGGATCGATCTTTGCGCCCATGGTCCACCAAGCCCTCCATCCCTCTGAGGTCGGCAAAGACTTCTGGTTGGTACCAAACTTGTCTTGGAGAATAGCAGCGCTAGCTCGACACATCTGCAATCCATCGCGAGTCACTTTAAAGGACAAATATGTATTAAATCACCTCTAACGATACCTAATGAAGTCAAATGCATGGCGCATCCCTCAGGGATTGATCAACGTCAAACGCTTCTATTTATTTAATAGATGAGCAATGTACAACGGGGATCATCCTCCCGACAGGGTTTCCCAAGCTGAGAGTGGGTTCAGCGTTTCCATCAGGAAGCCCAGCTAAGAGTAAACCTACACCAAGATCTGTCGCCGTCCTGATATCAAACTAGTCGCATGGCGGCAAATCTCACCCTAATGCACAAGGGGGCGACTGTTCGCGGTGGTGACGACTCTTGGTAGATTTTGGGGAGGTTGTGGCCTCGGGACTCCAAGAAACCACGGTAGGAAAACCAGCAAATCTTCTAAAAAGTGGACATCATGCTGGGGCCCACACAGCCAGTGAGGACAGGACATGAAGACGACATGAGATCTAGAATTACACTTCAATTCGAAGTTATGTTTTGTCGACATCGGTGGTGAATATCTCAAGGCAGTAGTGCAACCACGTTTTTCTACAATAATACGCTGGACTTCAACTAAATATGTGCATGTAATTGTGCGAAAACGAAGTTTCACCATTACCTAAGTAGATCTTGAGTGGGCTTGCACGTGATAAATTATTTAAACATTAAACATAAAAACTTCCACTTAAGGCAGTCGAGCCGGCTCGGCTACACAAGCACGCCACACGCCGGCATCCTCTTTAATTAGCACTTTTACTTGTCCATTATCAACCCGGTCATAACTTTAGCTTTACTTTTGCTCACTACGTCATTAAAAACTCAATTTTACATATTTTAGGCAAAGTTTTAGTAACTGATCTTTTCTCCAGTACTAAAGAATCAACAGCGAAGCTTGTTTTTCAGTAACATACGATAATTTCTGTGCAAATAGAGCAGTGAATGAACTGAGGGCCTCACAGACCATCATGAGGAAGTTGATCTGTGGCATAGTGGTCTACATAGTTTCCATAGAGGCATTATTTCAATTCCGAACCTCATTTGCAGCGAAATTCTTCTGCATTGAGGACAAAGTCTAAATCTTTGAAATTTCCCGAGCTATGGTTGCAGCCTCAAAAACCTAAGGATACCGGATTCAAACTCAAACTTGTTTCGTGTCTTAAATACATGCCTTGAGGCAAAAAGGGAGAAAAGGCGCTCTGAGAGTTCAGGAAAATCAGATATTCGTCTTTGTAGAGCAAAGATATTTGAATCTTGTGCGCAACTGTTTCAGATTCCTGTGGTTCTGTTGAAATACGTTAGCGTAAAAAGACGGAAGTAGATCATGCGTATTGATATGAATGCACATCTTTGTGAATTTATAACAATTTTCATGTGCTGTACATCCTTGTTTCCTACTTGTAATAGTTTAATTTGGTTCTAGTTGGAAACTGTTATAGGTTTTATGGTTACTCCAACCGCATAGTATACGCAAATCTATCGTTCCCATTCTCTCTACGCTCTCCTCTTTTTTCTTCTTGTCCAAACAGTCTCTTGCAAACCGCCTACTCCGAATAACTATTCAGTTCACTTATTATTTGCTACACATTTGAGTGTATACCAACAATAAATGTCGATCAGTATGCAATTCTTGCGCGCTTGAAGTTCATTGTTGGTGCTCGAGCTATCGTTTCTTCCAACGTCGCGCCTATTTACATTTGTCCATAGCTCGTTCATCGTATCTGAAAGTATTACGTGACACTATTAGTAGATGAGCATAAGCAAGGTTCTCGTAAAACTAAGCTAATCAAGAAATGCGACGTCGGAGTCAGATGAATGCTATCGTGAATGTTACATGAGAAAATCGCCCCTGCCTCTAATTCAGCTTGTTTAGTTGTCGAATAGAAGCTGAACATCTTGCGGAAAGCATTACTAGAGATGAACTGCACTCGTTCATTGGACCTCTTTGTACTTCCCTCACTAGTCTATTACTTTATTTGACGTCAATTCATCCATATTCATCGTTAATCCGAGACTTATTGCAGTTTTATCGATATGGAATGAACTATTTCCACCAAAAGTCCCACTTACATCCTACTTATAAGCCAACATCAGTCCTCTTTCAGTTTGCTCTTAAGTCAGGATGTTTTCATTTCTTTCATTCTTCTGAGTATTGAAAGATATCGTTTGGAAACCGCTCGTGAAATGGGAGAGAAACTCAAGAAATTACCAAAATTATCCCAAAAAACGTGTAAATTCAGAGAAATTGCGGGAGTTCAAGTCAAGAATTTCGTAGTTTATCGGAAAGTTCGATCGAATGTTAGGGACTAATGCACAGTTTGGAGTGTTCGAAAACTTCTGAGACTTTTTTTTTCGCTAACAATACTCAAGTGGTGGTGGAAAGAATTTTTTCAATCTCTCCTACAACCTGAAATATTTCTTCATTTCTAAAATATATGCAAACGGCGACGAAGAAGCTGTTCGCAAAGGCCGTTGAAAGGTGCATTCTTCTATATATTAATTATTCGATGTTCGACTATTCGAGTTCAATCGGCCAATTCAAAATTTGGGAAATGGTAGCTTCATTTCTGTCATCTCCAGTTTGAAGCTGTTCTAATCTTCATCTGTCGTTAGAGACCAATTAGAATGGAAACCGCAGCGCCGCCTACATAAACTATCCTGAAATTGTCCATGATGAGGAAAGCGTGGGTGGGAGGGTATTCTTTGTATGGGCGGTGCTTTCCATTTTCATAAACCGCCCACGAACCTCTCATTTCTACATTGAGCGTATTGGCGGCTTGAAGCTTTTTTTCCCTTCATATGTTACTTTTACTTTACTTTAATCACTTTTAATCAACACCAGGCATACTTTTTTCATCATATCTTTTCGACGAGGAATTTTTTTCCAATCATCCTCTTACCCGTGGTGCTTACAGCAGAGATTCAAAGTTTCGTTTTTGTACAGGTTCACCATTTTTTATTCAAATTTTCAGTCCATAGAAGATTATGGAGAGAAATATGCTTGGCTTATGCTTGGACCACCAACTGTTTCGGTGTCAACAGAGTTCATCAACAGTTCTGTTGTGGATCGGTTAGGTAATGACGAACATCGGTGGCGGTGCCGTCGCTTTGTTCATCGGTTTGCCTGGAAAGATAGAAAAACCGAAAACTAATCAATGGAATTATTCGCCGTTATCCTTTTACCCTTTCCATGGTGTGTTTGGAATTGATTCTGATGTGAGGGAAATTTCCACGGTTCCCCGTTATATTGTGGTGACGGGTTTTGAGTGGTTGAGTGTCGAACTACGATGTGACCCACAGTCGCAACGCCTCCATTAAGAAGCAATACAACATTCCTGCTGAAAAACCCGGCTATGAATGAAACTTTACCTGAAACCATCAGCTAGCCTGTTGGTGATAATGTGGGAACGGTTGGTTTTTACACCTCAGAACTCTAGTTGAGCAAGGTGATTTCCTAGTCCATAGATTACTAGCTGGTATTAGATATTGAGCAGAAACCGGTAGTGAAAATATGACGATATTCCGATATTTACGCAAAACTCGTCCAATCACGAGTATGCAGAGGACGAGTCCTACTGTAGGCGTATTAGTGTTCTTAAGTGATTCGGTAACTTTTTCTGGTTGAGAATACTTGTATGGTTAAGCGGCCCATCGTCACGAACTGTACGCAACCCAGCATATTTTCCCATTCGTTTCTTTGCCTGGCAAACTCGTTCATGATGGTGGTTCGATTAGAGAATGGTGGCTAAGAATACTTCAAACGATATAAATGTTGTAAATTTTTATCAGTGAGTAATATATTTGCCCAGTTGTGGTTTATATGACTTTGTTGAGACTCACAATGTCGACTTTTTATTTACTGCCTCTTACAAGTTTTCACGACAGGGCATTATTTGTGAAACAACCACAGTGATATTGAGACATTCCCAAGACCGACTTTCTGTTAACCTCTCCATTGATTAACAATTCGGTTGTTGGTGATAATGTGGGAACGGTTGGTTTTTACACCTCAGAACTCTAGTTGAGCAAGGTGATTTCCTAGTCCATAGATTACTAGCTGGTATTAGATATTGAGCAGAAACCGGTAGTGAAAATATGACTTATTCCGATATTTACGCAAAACTCGTCCAATTACGAGTATGCAGAGGACGAGTCCTACTGTAGGCGTATTAGTGTTCTTAAGTGATTCGGTAACTTTTTCTGGTTGAGAATACTTGTATGGTTAAGCGGCCCATCGTCACGAACTGTACGCAACCCAGCATATTTTCCCATTCGTTTCTTTGCCTGGCAAACTCGTTCATGATGGTGGTTCGATTAGAGAATGGTGGCTAAGAATACTTCAAACGATATAAATGTTGTAAATTTTTATCAGTGAGTAATATATTTGCCCAGTTGTGGTTTATATGACTTTGTTGAGACTCACAATGTCGACTTTTTATTTACTGCCTCTTACAAGTTTTCACGACAGGGCATTATTTGTGAAACAACCACAGTGATATTGAGACATTCCCAAGACCGACTTTCTGTTAACCTCTCCATTGATTAACAATTCGGTGTATAGAGTTCATTAGAATAAAATAGCTGATATTCCGGCGGTTTCGCCTTCTTTAGAGCCTGGAAAGGTCAAATTGAGATGCGAGCTACTCAACCAAGCACTTTCATAACCCCAGCAGATAAAACTTAACAAATAAATTTGCATTCGCGTAGGAAACAGCTTCATTTAAACACCTACCGTTTATTTATTGTAAGTATTTATGTTAGTTGGTGGATAGCAGCCGCACAGTGTAACACATGGGCGAGGACTGTTCCTGTGTCAGGTCATTGGACCAGCCTGAGGTCACGCCAGGTCACGAGTGGTGACATGACCGGATCCTTGCGGCTCATTTTTGAATTTTTGGAATTGATCCAAAACGCCTCAGGAGTTTTACGCTCTGATGTTTTCGATTCGTGCGTGAAAATAGTGACTCCTACTTCGAAATCTTCTCCGTTATGTTTCTTCCTATACGCGCCTAGTGGAGTGTTTGCTTTTAATTTGCATTTACCCACTAGGTGTTCTTCTATGCGGACGTAAAGCGGACTACCCGTTTCGCCAACGTATTTGGCTTTGCATGCTTTCCAAGAGATCGGATAGACTGTACCCGAACTCATGCAATCACAGTCTCTACCGTTAGGACAAATTATGCAGATTTTCGTTATACATAAAGGATAAAAGATAAAGCTCTCGGCGTTGATCAATCCCTGAGAGATGCCCCATGAGTTCGACTTCATTAAGTATCGTTGGAGGCGATTGAATGCATATCTGGCCTTTACAATGACTCGCGGTGGCCTGCCGATGTATCGAGCCAGTGCAACTATCCTCCCAGACAAGTCTGGTACCAATTTTCCGACCCCGGAGGAATGGAAGGCTTGGTGGGCCAAGGGCGCATTCGACGTGCGCGTCGCAGTGGCGCCTCCAACCACTGCGCCACACGCGCTCCTTCGTTATACATAGACGGTCATGTGAGCGGTAGCGAACTAGCTGGCGTCTTAGAGTGTCCGATGGTATTTTTATCACTCTTACGGAATTCTCTAAGCCGGGCCTTATCAAGCAACGTTTTATGGCTGCACCTATTTCGCTATAAATAAAGGGCAAGAGGAACGGAGCCTCGCTTTCGCTAGAATTATTGCCCCGGGGCGTGTTTTTCCCCTGTGCCTATGCCGAGAAGCTACAGTTTCGTAGCTATTTTAAATGGCTATTTGGCTCACCAGTTTCCAGCGTATAATAACAACCTCGTGTCTGCTTATTGAAGAAAAACATCGAATCATCAACCAATGCCGAGGTTAACAGAAAGTCGGTCTTTGGAATTGCTACGTGAAGTGCCAACAGAATACTTCCGACTAGTAAAAGAACTCCTGTCACCAGGACAAAAAATTGTCTTAGCTAGGCAAACGATATTCTTCGCCGCTGCCTGAAGCACCGAGTCGTGCAGAACTTCATCAAACGGAAACGACTGCACGATGTTTGCGGCCTATCGACGGACAGCCAACTAGTACTGGACATCGAGACGCGACTACTCCGCATCTCTCTTCGATGTAAACAGGACGCCATGTACGCGCAATTGAAGAAGTGCAAGTCGAAGGAATCTTACTGTGTTCGGTATTTGGAGGATTCCCTTTGGAGGGGAATAGTGCGTGGGTCAATTTTGATTTGCGATTCTATTAGGTCAAATGCTAAAGTAACCTTGAGCAGAAAGTTTCAAAATTTACTAGATCATTCGCAGAAACCAGCTTCAATTAAACAAAGCGAAACTGTTTACGATAGCGCTAGTACTAAAAATGTGGTCGATAACGTACCTGAAAAGTCAAGGGTTACAGTGTTAGGCGGCATAACTCTGTCCGATGACGCGCGCTCGCTATTAGGATTGGGTCCAAGTTTCTCAGCAGCGCAACCCATTTCTAAAGAAAGCTTGTGTAGGATCGCGTGCAGCCTGCACGAATTCCATGATCGACTCCGCAGCAACGCTAGAATTGAGACACGAAATAGAAAGGAACAACGAGAAGTAGAAGCACTGTCACTACCTCCATTTCCTCGGTTATTCTTCAGACAGCAAGACCCAAACGAAGAAGTCGATATAAAATTTCGCATATTTTCGAGCGAAACTCTCAAAGTCCTTAACCACTATCACACGAAGACGCATCTCTTTATCGCGCAACAACTGAAAAGGAATTCAGAAGCCAAAATCGAAAACTGAACAACGAATGGGTCAAAATAGCAAGCCCAGCTGGTTTTAAACCAGCAGACATTTCGCATCTTAAAATCAAAGGGCCTTATCTTATACATACTTTTTAAGACCCATAAGTTAATATCCGCTGATGATCTGGAGTCTACTGACCCCTCCACCTTTAAAGTTAGACCCATCATCAGTTGTGTAAACGGGCGTACGGTGAGAATTGTTTAGTTTATAAATCTACTCATCTCACGAACACCCAAATGTTCCTAGATCGTCTGCGTAACGCACGTCCCAAAGCGCTTACGTTATGGAGTCGTTCGACATTACCGCCCTTTACATCAACGTGTCGAACGACTCCGCAATGCTAGCCATCTGCGAGCTTCTTGAGCAACAGGAAGGAGCAATTAACATGTATGGCTTTTCCATTCAGGAGCTTATGGTCTTCTTGAAGGTCTGTTTAAACTGCTCGATCTTCAGATGGTCCGGGAAGTATTACGCGCAAGTTAGAGGGTTGGCAATGGGACAGCGACTGGTACCAACCCTTGCCGTTACCTTTACGTCTAAAGTGGAATCACTAGTAATCGATCTCAGGCCATTACTCTACTGTAGGTATATAGATGATTGTTTTGTTATCTGCTCCACATAAGAGGAGATGGACAAATGCTTTGAGTTAATGAATGAATATTCAGAGTACATAAAATTTACCCGTGAGAAACCGAAAGGAAACTGGCTTCCATTTCTAAACGTTCAAATCAACCTATCCGAAAACGGCTACATCATAAAATGGTATCGAAAGCGAAGCAGTAGAGTAGAAATATACTGGTTCATTACCTCTCCTTTCATTCCTTACACACTAAAAGGGCGCTTATAAGAAATATGTTTCGAATCGCCGCCAGCGTGTGCACAGATAGAGAGCAAAGGGAAGAATACTCGAAACTGGTGCGCTAAATAGCCATTTCAAATGGTTACGAAACTGTAGCTTCTCGACGCAGGCACAGAGGATAAACCACGCCCCAGAGCGGTAATTCTAGTGAAAACTAGGCTCCGTTCTTCTTGCCCTTTATTTCAAACGAAATAAGTGCAGCCATAAAACGTTGATTAATAAGACCCGATCTAGAGAATTTCGCAAGAGTGATAGAAATGCCATAGCACACTCTAAGACGCCAGCTAGTTCGCAGCCGCCTACATGACAGTTTATGCATAACGAAAAACTGCATAATTCGCCCTGACGGTAGAGATGGTGATTACGTGAGTTCGGGTACAGTCTATCTGATCCTTGTAAAACGTGCAGGCACGAATATATTGGCGAAACGGGTAGGCCGTTACGCGTCCGCATAAAAGAACACCTAATCGGTAAATCTAAATTGAAACCAAACACTCTACTAGGCGCGCACGGGATGCAGAACACAACGGAGAAGATTTTGAAGTAGGACTCACTATCCTCACGCACGAATCGAAAACATTAGCGCGTAAAACTCTTGAAGAGAAAAAAAGAAAGAAGAAAGGCGAAACGAAGGACTCGCATGGTGTGGTGGTGAACGCGTTACTTCCCGAAGAGGACAATAGTGCGTTCGTTCCCCACCGCTGACACCTGCGGTCCAGAGCTTTGCAAATATCTCAGCAACATTGTGATTGATGAGACTATTTTGTCCCCCTCCCAGCGGTTTACCGCGTCACCGTAGCTGAATGGTGTTCCTGGGGATTGGGCTACGATGTACAACTGGAGTTCATCCTCCTGGGAGAGTCTACCAAACTAAGAAGGTGTCCGGCGTTTCCTTCAAGCAGCCGAACTAAGAGTAAACCAACACCAGGATCCGTCGTCGTTCTAGTACCAAACTAGTGGAGCAGTGGCAAATCTCCCTCTTATCCACACGGACGGTGACTACCTGTGGTGGTGACGACCTAGAACAGGCCATGGCTATGCTGACGCCGAAACGCCAAGGAACTAAAATGTCTAAACTAACAAAAATCCGAAAAAATGCAGATGATGCTTGGACCCTTGGAACGAGTGAAGACGATACAGGTATCTATGTAAGTATAAGATTACTTTTGTTTTGGTTTAGATGCATTAGCAATTCGGAAATGGTAAGTAATCTCTTAAATAACTTCAAAGCATCATAAAAGTGGGAGAGAGATTTAATGTCATTCTTGCAGCTCAGCTACAGAATAGTTCTCAGTGAGAGTTAAGCGTTTGTTTTATTGATTAGTAAACTAATTGCACAATAATTTTTGCCCTATTTCAGGGTAATTGTGATAATTTATAAAAAAACGGAAATTTGAAGAAGCTCACTTACTGAACTCCTCGCTGACAACATCATCATTGAGCCCAGTTATACTGAGGCTGTAGTTGAAATCACAATGTTTTACTTTTTATTTGAGGTCTGGTACAACTTTTCATGGTAGGGTATTGAGCGAAATACAGCCACAACGTTAATACTGGGTTCAATGCTGATGTGGGCTCCTCAGATTAATCCCGTTTATGGGTGATCGCTGATGGCTCTGATCGATAGAAAACTAGCTGAGCGATAGGTGAAAAGGAGGACTCGTATGTTGGGATGGTGAACGTGTTATATCCCGGAAAGGGTAATAGCGCGTTCGTTCCCCACCTCAGACACCTGCGGTGTGGAGTTTTGTAAATATCTCAGCATTATAAAAGTTATATTTCTCAACATACCCTGCCATTAAAAAGAACAGGCAGTAAATAAAATGGTTAAGATTATCTCAGCATCGTTGCGGTTGTCATATGCGAAATGTTCGAAGAACATTATGGACAACGGATGTAAGGAAGCGAATCGAATGCAAGAAGTGCTCTAATTCTCACAATAGATGACAGCTCTTGTAAAATGCAAAAAAAACTAGATTATCTGCTGCGAGTTTTTTTTAAAAGTTTTTCCCATTTCAACTGTCTCATAAAAAAGGCGGACCGACGTTCAGGTTCGTTTCCTTCCACGGCATACTAGATGTTTAGTAGAAGTGTACGAAATTTTTTGACAACACCACATTCTGAAAACTCTTGAAAGAAAAGAATAAGGCAAAACACTGACATTTTTCTCAGCGTCTTTTCAATACCTAGAAATTTCTCTCTGTGCTCATTCACAGCAAAGAAGCTCTGCTTCTGAAATACCAAGGTGAATTCATTTGAAGGTTTCGTAAATTTTTAAAAGAATTCCCTTAGCCTTGATTCTTCAATATTTGTGTGGATTTGTTCGTTGTTAAAATTCGACTTTCTGGACACTGTGGATAAACGTTGTGCAAAGGCCTTTGTGGAGCAATGTGTAGTGCGCTAATCACCGGTGGGTGTAATCTTAGTTCGATCTGGCTCGGAGTCCAAAATTTGTAAGTACCTCAGCACCGTTGTGGTTAATTTCGCATAATACCCTAACGTGAAAATTATGGTAGGCAGTAAATAGAAAGGTAAACAGTGATTTCGACTGCAGCCTCCGCTTAACTGGGTTCAATGCCGATGTGGGGCCCCCAGATCAACCCCGTTAGCGGGTGATTGCTGATCGCATTGGTAGATAGAAAACTAGCCGAAAGAAACGCAAAGCAAGAGACTCCGTGGCGCAGTGTGTAATGAGCGAGTCTTCAGAAATGGAGGTCGTGGTTCAATCCAACCAGGAACGCAAGTCTTGATACCACAGCGTCGCTGTTGTTAGTTTCTTTTTCTTTTGGGCAATTTATAGGTTTTCTTTTTTTTCTGGGGCTTATAATAATTTCGACATTTTGAAAGCCCATAATAAAATTTTGCGTGTTGTTGTTTTTTTTATTTTAATGGAAAATTTCCAACGTTTTATGAGAACGAGGACTTAGATGTATTTTTGATATCCCTGGGGATAATTCTTTACACAAAAACTAACTACATCGACAGCGGTCTGCATGTTTCATCAATAGCGGCCAAAAGAAGATAAGGGCAGAACGCCGTCGACCTGTATCGACGACGGCTTCATTCCTAGATAATCGCAAAGCACAAGGCCTGGTCTATTTAGACATATTTTCTGGATCAGCTAGTCGTTTTTCATCACTGCTGAAGCACCGATAGCGAAAGTGTGTTCCAAAGTCAATCAGCTGCTTATGGTGCACGGAATATTTGACGATGCTACTTGAAACGAGATCATATAAAGAAAATGCATTACTATCTACACTTTTTTAATGGTGGGGAAATGAGGATGTGAAATGCAATCGCAACGATGCTGACATATGAGCAGAACTCGGAATCTCAGTGTTAAGATTCGAACCCGCAACTATCCTTACCGCTGCCTCATGTGCAATCCACCAAGCTAACTGCTCCTCAGATTGTTTTTCTTCAGTGCTTTATTAGCCTTTAGTGTTTCTAAAAAGGTTTCCGGTGTTTAGAATTACTGCGATAGATATTCGTTACTAACATCGGATCTCTAGTCTCTAATTTTTCGGGAAGATAGAAAGAAACTTATCTAACATCTCTATTCGAAGTCATGTCTATTCACATATTGTTAGTCCAATTCATTGAAGATGCGTGATTGATGTTAAGGAAGTCTTCAAACAGGTTTCCATATAGAAAAATACTGTTTTGAAAAAACAATATATGAACTTGAGTATCGTTGTAGAGCACTTGTGTCATACTGGTCTGAGGTACCATGTTAAGTATACATTGTCGTTGGCTCGATACCACACCGGAGCTGTCTGAACCCCACCATTTGTGCTCGGGTTGGTAGAGTAGTAGCGTAATTCCCATGAAGGGTAAAAGCACTTGTTTAATACATCGGTAGAGCCCGTGAGGCAGAGTATGAACCAAATGTGCTGCATTCAGCCACCTAGAAGATGCTTAACGAAGCGGAATGCACGGCACATACTTAGGGAGATATCAACGTCGAAGACTTTATCTTTTATTCCTTTTAGTATCGTTGAGAGGACTGGAGTTGGGATCTACGTTCGAGGTAGATTCAACGACGGATTTCATCGAAAAATCAAGGTTAGACAATGTGCTCTCCGCATAGAAAGCCGCTCCGTTAAGCATCAATTTGGCAACGAGAGGGCTGACTATTTCCAGTGAAAGATCGATACGAAGTAACTTATTCATTGTTCCCATATAAAGGAAATTTCAAAGAATTCTTTGGAAACTGTGGATTTTCTCGTACCATAGGATCTAATCGCTCTCATTCAAAAAAGGATGAGAATATAAATGCGAAAATCCAACGACACATATCACTGTTATCCTTTTTATTTTTTTCCAGATCACCTGATTGATTAGTTAAGAACACTTACCCAGGTAAGAAAAGAGGA
Source organism: Angiostrongylus cantonensis (assembly GCA_009735665.1). NCBI lineage: Eukaryota > Metazoa > Nematoda > Chromadorea > Rhabditida > Metastrongylidae > Angiostrongylus > Angiostrongylus cantonensis. Next base: position 229,910 of record MQTX01000049.1, read on the forward strand.
AGTTTCCACAAATGATATTTTGAATAAGCAAATATTCTGAGGTCGTGAATTTGCGTATGGCCTCCATTGCACGTCAACTTTCTCATTGTTTCATAATAATGGCTTAGTCAGTACCACTAAGCGTTTCCAGGAATTCCCAAACGCCAAAATTGGCATAACTGCCACAATGGTGTTCTCCGAGAATATTCAGCCATCCCAGAAACTCAGAAAAGCTCCATGACAGTGGTAGGACAAGCTGATATAACATAGGAGTGCAACCACTAGACAGGGCACATGCTACTTAATGTGGCGACTTCATCAATATCCGATAGGTCCTGCATGGATTGTGCTTTTGATTGGTCAACAGTTGACGCGGAACTTGAGGTTGTGAATACGTGCCGTTAAGTAGTAGCTGGAGACACCCTATGTATTTATTCCTCTATTTTAACCGTTTATTGATTGAATCTCTATCCAGTTGGTTATCTGTGAACTTATTGATTAACATTTAAAATAATAATACGGTGTGCAAAGAAGCAAATCAGCTATGAAGCGATTGAACATGACTCAGAAATCGAACTGAATTATTTGTAAGAATGATTTTCGTGCATCAAATTGCATTGCAGGACTCCTATGTGTTCTGTGATAGTGCTGCACTTCGTGACCGGTACGGTGTCATGTACGAGTTTCGACTTTCTCTCTGTAGATGTAATATATACGAATATGTCACGATTTACGCCTCATGAGGCTGTGTGCTTTCCTTAGTGGATTGCTGTACCTCTACCGCAAACGTCTCTATTGTGAAGTATAGCTCGCTCTCTGGTGAGCTCGTCGTATTCGAGATTGGTCACCATCACTGATATCTTGACGCGTCGACGTCGGTGTCTGTGTTCAAAGTACACTTTTGTAACAAGGGGCAGATAGTACAGTGGTAGTGGTGTCCGTCATCACGAGCGAGGTTCCAGTTTGATTCCGCTCCAGGCCAACCAAACCTCTCATTCCTCCGGGGTCGTGAAATTGGTACCGGACTTATGTGGGAAAAATCACCCTCTGCAATCCAATTGGGAATGCTCTAGGCCGGCTATCTCAGCACTCTAGGAAGAATTGCTCGACTAGCATGTACGACATTAAAGATGAAATGGAAGTCCTTAAGCAGCAACCGAAGCCACACGTAAAAATTGGGAAATCTTCGTGGACAGTGGATGCGAGGAAATGAATCGAATATGAAAAATACTGGGATCCGCATAGTAGTCTTGAAGACAGATAAAATAAAATAAAATAAAAAAATAATGAATGAATCGAATATGAAAAATACTGGGATCCGCACAGTAGTCTTGAAGACAGGTAAAATAAAATAAAATAAAAAATAAAAATACTTTTGCAACAGTATTTAATAGCTTCACGCAGTACATCTCCGTCATCAATTCTGCTTTCTGAGAGCTGATTTTATCTTTATACTTGATAGAATTGGTAACAGGCGGTTTAGACTGTGGTGATTCTGACGAGAAGCTTTCGGACTTCTCCTTGTCGCGGCATTGTCTTCAACATGTTGCTCTTCTTTTTCCATGTCGAAGCTTTCAACGTAGATTTTTGAGGCTGACGTTGCTGATTCCTTATGTAAAACGAGTCTCGGAGTCGGTTTTTTCTCTTATCGAGTAATTCTTTAGTAGTGTTTTGCAAAAGGAAACCGAATATTTGAACTCGTTAAATTGCTCGTAAGGAAGCTTTCGAATCTTTTCCTATGTGAGCGTGATATGTTCACTCGTGACTTATTAATGGGTTAATCTCTTAGGGTAGTATAAGAAGAAATCCCCACATCAACAATTTTGACGAGCTTAGAATCTGCAATTGGTAGATCATCGCAACTGGAAAGAAGAGGTTGAAGGTGACAAAAGTGAGAATTGGAGGAAATATGGGAACGTGATGGCTCGACTACTATTTCAGTACAAGTTCGATAAGACTGCTGAACATATTTTATTTGTTCTACTTACATTTTTATGGCTTAACATGATATTTTGTGCGGGACGCAAAACGTCTTTCATTTAATTCGTCGGCTCGCATTCGTCATCCACTATAATCTTCTGAATTGCGTGTCAGTCTAGCCATTACATGATAACTTTATCTTCTTTATTAAAGTCATTGAATACTGGTCAAGATGATTCTACTTGGGTACTCGTGCTGCTTATCTCTACTAGAACGCCCCAGATCTTCACAAAAGCTCACCATGCTTTCTGGACGAGAAGGAGCATTTTCCAGGCAAGTGTGGCGCTGACTTACTGAGCTCGGATCTATGGCACGGTCAAGTTGGCACCAGATGTCGTCGAACCAGAGACAGTGATTGTGCTGCACGGTCTTTCTAACCACTGCGTTTCTCTCCATAAACATGTGAAAATTGAGCTTACAAATATATTTCTCAAATTGGTAACCATGTATGTTTTTCAACTGATACTTCGTATCAGTTTTTCTTTTCTATAGTTCAAGAAATAATGAGTAAGCTCATGTACATATTTCTTGTCTTCCACTTTCATTTGCAGAGTTTACTCAAGTGACACTTGATGAAGTCCTGGAGTAAGCTCCCCACTTAAGCCCTCTCTTTGGAGCGGATCTCGATAAAGAAAAATATGTCAACGGTAGCTTTGAAACGGAATGAAGCAACACTTTGTAAAACCGGTCTTGGCACACCTGTTGCTTTTTGGACACTTCTCCCGATGAAGTAGGAATGGGAGGCGAGCTCCTCTGTAAGTGTTGTAAATTCACCATTGACACTGAAAGTCCGATTATGGATTGTTATCCATGTCATCGGACGCCTGTGGCACAGTGGTTGGAGGCGCCACTGCAACAAACACGGGAGATTGATTCCCGCGCCTGTGGCTCACCAAGCCTTTCTTCTCTCCAGGATCGGCAAATTGGTACCAGACTTGTCTGGGAAGATAGAAGCACTGGCTCGATACATCGGTAGGCCACTGCGAGTTATTGTAAAGGCTAGATATGCATTAAATCACCTCCAGACGATGCCTAGTGAAGTGGGATGCTCGGCGCATACCTCAGGGATTGATCAACGCCGAGAGCGTAATGCTTTATCTTTTATCCATGTCATAAATACTTTTCGTGATTGCATTAAATCACCTCCAGACGATGCCTAGTGAAGTGGGATGCTCGGCGCATACCTCAGGGATTGATCAACGCCGAGAGGGTAATGCTTCTTATTCTTATCTTTTATCCATGTCATAAATACTTTTCGTGATTTTTTTCTTGGGTTGTTATTAAAAAATGAAAAAATGGGAAATTGAAATGAATTGTTAGAAAATCTTAATAATGTGATTTAGTAGCTCGCTAATGTCGCTGTAGCAGTTGCCTGAAAGTCAGCCTATGTTTTTAAACAGAATGTGAGATAGCAATTATTTTATTTTATTTCATTTAACCCGTCTTAACGTCTCATGTGAGGGTCCCAGCACTTCTTACATTCAGCTCGCTTCCTCGCATTCATTGTACGCGAAGATTTTCCGACTTTACGGGCTGCTTAGATTGTTGCTTAAGGATTTTCATTTCATCTTGAATTCGCAGAATGCTGGTCGAGCAATTCTCGCTGGAGTCCTAAGGTAGCTGGGTCGGAGCGTTCCCAATTGATTGCAGAGAGTGATTTCATCCCAGACGAGTTCGGTACCAATTTCCTAACCCTGGAGGGATCAGAGACTTAGCTGGCCCGGGGAGGTCGAATTAGCACTATGCTCATGATAACGTACATCCACTGTGCCATCCGTCATTTGAAGTGGTATTAATCAATTTACATACAACATTCCTAATCAATGTAGGAGTCCTCGCGTTCCACATATTTTTACCAACATGGCACAAGTCTATTGGTTTCGGTAGCATAATATCTTGAAAATTTGGTTGGAAGCGACATATTCTTCGAAAGTATTTTTAGTGACAGCCTGGTCACTGAACAATTTCTGAGCAAGCAAATGTCGAGATGCTTGAAAACGTGCTGGTCGGTCGACGAAAAGTCCAGCGAGTAAGTTGCGTGTAGCAAAACTCCATTGCTTTGGGTGTCGATCTACACTGTGCAGCGGCGGGATTCATCTCTCCAGCAGAATCTCATAAGTTGAGAAGCAGTCCGGCGTTTTCATCAGGAAGCTCAACTAAGAGTAAACCAATATCAGGATGTGTTACCGTCCTAGTACCAAACTAGTCTTATGGTGGCAAATCTCCCTCTGATGCACAATGTCGCCGACTGCCTGTGGTGGTAAGGACCTTGAGCCGACTTTGGCCCGGTTGAACTCTCGACTCCAGGGAACTACACTAGCTAAATCGGCAAAACTCCGATGGAAAGTATGCTGGTGCCTACACAACCAGTGAGGAAGGGGCGTCTAAGTATCTAAGTAGGTAATGTTGGAGGTATACGCAAAATTTCTGATGGATTTAGTGATTTCGCCACAGTATCTGCTCTGGACACGTTTGACTAGGATATCGAAAATTGTGGTATGTTCGTCCAGTTGCATACTATCGAACAACCACGATAATCTTTTCATGTCCAGTTTTAGCTTTGGGAAATGTTTAAGAGATTCATTTTGTTCCAAAAGCTAAACGTCGGCAATTGTCACATGGGATCCATTTTTCATTTAACGCCACAGTGCCAGTGAGAAATGGGCCAGGTTTTTCTTTTTTTTCGAAAGAAGCTTGGTACATCCTTTACAACGACGATCTCTGCATTTCGCTTAATTCGTGTAACGAACCAGTTACCAGGCTTTTTTTTTATCTGCTCTGGACACGTTTGACTAGGATATCGAAAATTGTGGTATGTTCGTCCAGTTGCATACTATCGAACAACCACGATAATCTTTTCATGTCCAGTTTTAGCTTTGGGAAATGTTTAAGAGATTCATTTTGTTCCAAAAGCTAAACGTCGGCAATTGTCACATGGGATCCATTTTTCATTTAACGCCACAGTGCCAGTGAGAAATGGGCCAGGTTTTTCTTTTTTTTCGAAAGAAGCTTGGTACATCCTTTACAACGACGATCTCTTTGCATTTTGCTTAATTCGTGTAACGAACCAGTTACCAGGCTTTTTTCGTTATTTTTCCAATTTATCCCGAATAGAGGACGATTGTTGCATGATCGAGTTCTTTCGCAATCTCTCGGGATGTTTTTGAAGAGTCAGCTTTCATCACTGCCTTCTGATGGCCTTGCTTCCTCAACTGTTGATATGCGATAACGACCTTTTGCGAACTATTTGTGCATTGCCCATGCGTAGAGCTATTCCGGATCACTGCTGTACCAGTGTAAGCAAGTTCTAACTCATGAAAATATGGGATACGAAGCTCGCGAAATGAGGGTACCATTTCAGCTGTTCTAAAACCCAAAAAACGCAATAAGTCGTAAATTGTTGGGAAAAAAGAAACGTTGAACTGAATAGGGCAACGACGTAGACAACAGATATCTAGTGCCAAATATATCTATAAATCTCATAGTAGCAAAGCTGGGCATCAATCCTGAATTGGCGTGGTGTCCAACAAAACAAACAACACGAAGCGCATGAATCGCAAAAGTAGTTAAGATAGAAAATTCCTAGACTTTTGTTTTCAGTTAGAGTGTTTTAACCTTACTAACGACGTGAAGTTCCATCCCATCGACAGTTTATGACAAAATTTTTTAAGTTTATAAAAAAAATTTTAATCTTACAACGAGATTCGCCAGCTTGATGATTTATGCAATGGCTATACATTCCAGAGGTCTCACGGTTCCTTGTGTATAGTTGGCTTTGACGCTGAATTTTTCAGCTTTATAGCCTTTTCTACTGCAATATTATGAAGTTGTTGAGTTATAAGAGTACCCTTTCCGTACGGACGCCGTACGGGGAATTTCGATCAACAACAATCTCCACTAACTGCCCTTATGATGGCTGCCGAATTCTGTTCTAAGCAGAACCAACGGCGAAATCTCTCCGTCGGAAACGTTTACAACGCGAATCGACAGAAACGCAACAGCTTATTTTCCTTGTTACCCTGTTGTAATCTTCTTAAATTGTCGATTATTCGAGACTTTTGGCTTCGATGTGCTTCGAAGAACTCAAAGTATCGTGGCGTGAAGTATTTTTCAAAATCACACTTCAAATTTCTCACTCCATCCTTTTTCGACAAAACTTCTGACAGTCGAACATTCAGTTACTTAACTGTTATTGTTGTATTGAATTCAAAGCCAACACGAGGTGTTACTTTATTCTTTATTCACGAAAAAGGATGACGTTTCAGCGGTTTTTGCTTTTTTCAAGGCCCGAAAAGGTCAAGTTGACACCAATATACCTGGCCGAATACATTGCATAACTCCATCAGAAGAATCACAGCACATATTTTCAATCGTTTGGGAATGAAAATAATCTCCTCACAGACTCACCGCTCTCTATGAGTCCGCCGAGTCATTTAGTCTCCCACTTAATTCGTATGCTCGAAAACTTCAGGGCGCAAAACTCTAGAAGCATTCTTGATAAATTCCAAGATCTCGAAAATGAACTACAGAGAGGAATGCGTCATTATAGCGCGTGATCTCACACGGTATTCAAAACTGAGATTTAAATGTTAGAGGCAAAACGCTCCCATGTGAACTCTGGGCGGTTGCTCTCCACGTGTTATACTCAGTGAGAGGCTCAGAAAGCGGTAAACGTGTGAAGAAGCTATTTCGTTTTCAACGCGATTGAAATCTTGGTTTAGCACTTTGTCTGTTTGGTTATAGAGGTGTAAGGTTGAGTAGATTGCAGTCAACTTGACCTTTGCAAGCTATGAAGAAGACGAATTCAGCGGACACGTCGGCTTTTTCCGTGTGTAAAGTTGAGTAGATAGCAGTCAACTTGACCTTTGGAAGCTATGAAGAAGACGAATTCAGCGGACACGTCAGCTTTTTCCGTCAATAATGAATAAACTACTAACCTCGTATTTGATTATTAAGAATATACAGAATCATTCAATCAATACCGGGGTTAATAAAACGTCGCTCTTGTGAATTCAAAGCTTCCAGATTAAAAAACCGCTTAATGAAAGAGATTTTTGCTTGTTTAAATTTCTTTTGTCAGAAAACCTTCTTCCCGTTTATTGCTGGAATGGAGGGTTTTTGTAGGTCTGTAGCTTCTCAATCGACCTTCTTCTTCACAGTTTTCTTACTTCGCTTCGAATACTTCATACTTCTTCATATGGCTTCGTCGCTTAGTAGCGAACAATGAAATTTCATAAATTATTGAGGAAGCGGAGCAGTGATGTTTTTACTCAGTGGTTTCATGGAATTCTCTAGGCATATATTCATCTCATTGATTTGTTACCTTTTATAGCTCGTTGTTAGTTTTCTGGAAACGAACTTTCTTGCATCCTTACCTCATGAAGCACTTATTTCGTTGAGAGTTGAATCTGAAAGCATCGGCTAAAAGTAGTCATTCTCTTTTATAAAATATAAAGTCGTACTATGTCTCATGTCTATAGGAGAGGTAAAGAGGGATAAAGCTGTCGGCTTTGATCAATCCTTGAGAGATTCACCATGCATTCGACTTCATTAGGCATCGTTTGGAGGTGATTGAATGCATATTTGCCTTTTACAATGACCTACGAGTGTCGGGTCAATGCTGCTATCCTCCCAGACAACTCTGGTACCAATTTGCTGACCGCGGAAGCCTGGAAGGCTTGGTGGGCCATGGATAAGGGGATCGAACCCATGCGTGCGTTATAGTGCGCCTCCAACCAATGCGCCACACGCGCCGTATAGGAGTGATAAGTCTGTCTACCTAGCATAAGTAATGAGACATATCATACATATTATCCTTCGCTGAGGGTCGAAGAAAGGACTGGGAAGAGTTGAAGAGTTGCTTATTGAGTTGTCAGAGCAAATGCGTTCAGAGATTGTGGGCGGTTGGGGTGATCTCTCACCACGGTGGCGGAAATTCTCAAGCCAGTGTTCGTTAAAAAATCATGGAATCGATCTCCGTGCCTCAGGTTCACCGAGCCTTCCATCACCCCAGGGTCGGCGAATTGGCACCAGACGTGTCTGAAAGGATAGCAACATTGACTCGATACATCGACAAGCCACTACGAGTCATTCTAAAGGCCAGATATGCATTCAGTCATCGCCGACATTGCCTAATGAAGTCGCATGTATGGGGAAAACCTCAGGGACTGGTCAACGTTGAGAACTTTATCATTACGCCTTATTTGTTATTTGACTTCACAATCTTTAATTACTAAGGCGAACTGATTTTGTTGAGCTGACATGGGTGGCGGGCTTCCCCAGCATCCAATGATTAATTCTCCATCAAACATTGTCTTGAATTTGGAAGTTCGCTAATAGACCTTTATTTAGCTCTTCGACAATGATTATTTCCACTGACAACAGAAAATGCTTGAGAAAAAAGTCTTTCACTAACATAGAGAACATTTCGACGGACCGAACTCTCTTTAAGCGGAGCCAAAGCGTTGTTTATAAAGTGAAATTCTCGTGCTCACTGAATCCGTAGAGTGGGTTCTGTTAGACTTAGATCTGGTGGATCCTTATTATGTCATCGGTAAGTGAGTAGGTAATGGTAGTGATGCTGTTCAAGGCATTCAAAGCCTTGATTAGACCACGCACTGGGCCAACCAAGGCTCCCATCCCTCCGGCGTGAGAAACTGCTACCAGAGTTCTATGTGGAGCTACCTCGGATTCACCGCTTGGTCTATTTTATGAAGAGCTACCTCGGATCTACCGCAATGTATAGGAACAATCTAGTATTGTTATTCCAAGATTCCCGAGGAAATCGTTTCGACTAGCATTCAACAAAATTCACAAAGGAAACTAGGGAACCTCAAGAAGGAGTGGAACCTACACAAGTACAGGGATGTTCGTGCTTCATGGAAGTGATGCCAGAGAACTAATTGGTTCCAAGAACTGCTGGAATCCCTACAGTACGTCATGTCCTGTTAAATTGTGCAGAATAGAAATAAGTAAGTGTTATGCTAACCGTTCCGAAGATAATCTGGGTAATTTCTCAATCAAAAAGAACATTAAGAACCGATTTATATCTTCCTGCAAAGCTCTTCAGCAACCGGCACTTATTACTAGCTGTGCTAAACTTGTTGCAGTGGGATCCAGCTTCAGTTTCTTTCTTTTCTCGAGATACCCCTTAGCGATAATGGAGATGCGATCTAATGAGGTGGAGGATGAGGGGAGGGAGGAGGGACGATAACATCGATTTTTGATTTTTACTAGGAAGAATGGGACCAATGATAGTAACCATTGGGAGGAATAATTCCTATAACGTGAAAAATACAATGTTAGTTTTAGCCAGTTTGAAGTCTCGCTTCCAAAAACTGCTTGCAATTTTTCGAGAACTGAAGTGTCCATGGATGCATGAATTTGACAGACAGACAAAAAGTAGTTTTCCTGATCGCTGCGCAATCCTCCTATCATACACATATTTTCTCTAAAGTGTCATTTGCATTTCAAACATTTCCAATTAAAATTTGGCCAGATGCAAATGAAACTAGCCTTTTTCAGTTTTTCTAACGAATGTGTGAGGACAGTCAATATGAATGGGGGGCATTCGAAGAAAACACCAGCCTAAGCGATCTAATGAGGTGGAGGATGAGGGGAGGGAGGAGGGACGATAACATCGATTTTTGATTTTTACTAGGAAGAATGGGACCAATGATAGTAACCATTGGGAGGAATAATTCCTATAACGTGAAAAATACAATGTTAGTTTTAGCCAGTTTGAAGTCTCGCTTCCAAAAACTGCTTGCAATTTTTCGAGAACTGAAGTGTCCATGGATGCATGAATTTGACAGACAGACAAAAGTAGTTTTCCTGATCGCTGCGCAATCCTCCTATCATACACATATTTTCTCTAAAGTGTCATTTGCATTTCAAACATTTCCAATTAAAATTTGGCCAGATGCAAATGAAACTAGCCTTTTTCAGTTTTTCTAACGAATGTGTGAGGACAGTCAATATGAATGGGGGCATTCGAGGAAAACACCAGCCTACAGTGAGATTAACAAATTTGAAGTATGCAAAACGATGGTGAAAACCAAGCCAGTTTGTTGGCTTCAGATATCTTGAAAATATCCGTTATAGAAGAAAAAGCTTTGCATCCTGTTCGAGAAAAAAATTTCTGTCCAATCTTGGTTAGTAATGCTTAGTGATAAATAAGGAGTATTCATTTATAAAATTTGGAAGCTTCTATCTTAACCTTAAGTTCAACACATTACACCCTGCATACGCTGGTACAATGAATTTGGTACCAGAAAAATACTTGTTTTTACTTACTCGATACTTGGACGGTCTGTCCTCACTGGTTGTGTGGGCCCCAACATAATCACCATTTTTTCGGAGATTTGCTGGTTAAGCCATTGTGGTTCACTGGAATTCCGGGAACAACCGGGCCAAAGTCTGTCCCAGATCGTCATCACCACAGGCAGTCGCAGCCTTTGTGGATCAGAGGGAGATTTGCCACCATGCAACTTTGATACCAGGACGGTAGTGGGTTCCGGTATCTGGTATTGGTTTAGTAGGCTTCCTGATGGAAGAAAACGCATGCTATAAGATTAGCGAAACGGGACGATAAAATTACATATATATGCTACTTACTTTGATATTTGCGCGGCTCGTCTTCACTGGTTACGTTCCCCAGCATAGCTTCCACTTTTTCGTGTTTTGTTGGCTTGGCCATTGTGGTTCCCTGGAATGCGGGGGACAGCCTGGCCAACGCCTGCTTCAGATTGCCGCATATAAGTTCGAAATTCGAAGGAAGAGGTCAAGAGAGAGAGGAAAAAACGCCAATTATGAACTGAACCATGTTAGCCAGTTTGGGTATCAGATGATTTTTGTATTTGTCTGTCTTCTATGGGTTTGCTCTTAAATTTTTGGATAATAGGCCATAGTGTAAGAGGTTGTTGATATTACCCGGTGTTGATGAATCTCTTTTAGAATTCGACCATCATAGTCACGCACGCATTTTGAGCTCGGCGAGATGATAATAAATGGCTATTAAAGTAACTGCTAGGTATGGATAATATCTTAACATCCTTAGAGCTATTTACTGTCAGCGGTCAGCGGTTTGGTTGCAAATGTAAAAAGAAGTCTGCCGAGGATCGTAAAGTGATTAATGTGACCTTTTCTAGCTGGCTAACGAATGTCCAGTGTGAGAAACACAGTAATGCTGCAGAACTTCAGCTTCACTTTGTTTAAGGTGCTCTTCCCAGCCATTTGTTCTCATCTATGCCATTTATTATTCTCTTTGTTTTTTTTCTGCTCTTTCTTTTACCTTAGTACTAGTATAGCGCATTCTAAGGGCGCGTGTAGTGCAGTGGTTGGCGGCGCCACTGCGACGCACACGTGCAATCGATCCCCGCGCCCATGGCCCACCAAGCACTCCATCCCTCCGGGGACGGCACATTGCTACCAGACTTGTCTGGGAAGATAGAAGCACTGGCTCGATACATCGGTAGGCAATTGCGAGTCATTGTAAAGGCCAGATATGCATTCAATCACCTCCAACGATACTTAATGAGGTCGAATGCATGGCGCATCCTTCAGGGATTGATCAACGCCGAGAGCTCTTGAGCTTTTATAGAGCATGCTTGCGCTTTAACAGCGCTCAATAGTCTATTAGCCTGGAATAAATGGTGACTAGTAGAAGCTTCTGTTATGACTATTTGTCGGTTATTCTCGAAGTGATGGTTGGTCTAGAATGATTTTCTAGCGGACCACTAAGAACAACAATGATTTAGAATAGTTCTTTTATTGATATCAATGGCAACTTTCCTATGAAGATGATTTCTGCGACAACACTGCAGTCTTTCCGAAATTTCAGAAATTAACCATTTATCATTTCTTCGAAACATTATCGAAAATCGCCACTATGTTATTTTCATAACTATTGATTTTTCTTGCCCTATTTATTTCCCAGTATCAAGTGTAATCCAGTTAATCGTCCACTGAGCACCACTTAAATTTCTTTCGTTTCGCTTCCTAACTCTTCACATAGCTTGTTCGAGGAATAGCAAAAGCTTTGCAGTCATCGTATGATACCACTTAAATTTGCTACTCTTTTAAAATGTTCTTATGAACTGCTCTTGTTGAGCGAGGTTGGTATAAGTTGTTGTTGTCGTAGTTGTTGGTGGTGGTGGTGAAGTTGTTGGTCGATGGCTGACGTTTAGGCGATCTCGCCTTCCTCGGAGCCCAGACGTATTTTATGTAACAGTAGCCCTATATTTGGTGAAATATCTATGGTATTAACGAAGATCCAACTCTCAAATAAACCACACATTGATCAAAAAGACTACTCACAGTGGTGTTACGAGCGGGACTGGCCCACGCCTTGTTCACGAAGGATGACGAGCGAGACCCACGCTGGTCAAGAAATCATATTGAAATAAGGCGCCAGATCACATGTGACAGTGAGGCATTCGTCTTTTCGGGGCATCTTTGGATTTTTGAAATCTATCCAAAGCGCTGAAGGAGTGTGGGCGCAGTGGTGGGAGGCGGCCTGCAACACGCACGTGAAATCGATCCCTACGCCCATTGCTCATCAAGCCTTCCATCTCTTTGGGGTCGGCACATTGCTACCAGGCTTGTCTGTGAGGATAGAAGCACTGGCTCGATACATCAGTAGGCAATTGCGAGTCATTGTGAAGGCCAGTTATGTATTCAATCACCTCCAACGATACTTAATGAAATCGAATACATGGTGCATCCTTCAGGGATTGATCAACGCCGAGAGATTTGTCGTTTATCCTTTTATCCAAAACGTCTCAAGAGTCTTGCGATGTTTTCGACGCCGGCGCTAGCATCCGGACGTTCACTTCAAAATCATCGGCATCGTGCTTTTGTGCCCTATGTGTAACCAGAGGAGTGGTTTGACGAATTTTGACTCCCATTTAGGTGTTCTTTTGTGCGGGCATAAAGCGATCTACCCGTTTCCCCAATGTATCCCTCACCGCATGACTTATATGAGAACAAGGATATTGTACCTGAACTCATGCACTCCCCGTCTCTCGCGTTGCGACAGATCGTACAGTTTTCTGAGCTGCACAAGCGACCATTGAGGCTCCTGAGGACTAGTTGACGGCGTAGGGCATTGGGTGTGAGGTCAGCAACCGCTATTTAATTTTCAAGACCGCTTTACCTTAGGCACCTCTTCATGGCGGGACTTATTTCCTCTCATGTGAAGGATAGCTTAAAAGGAATTTTACTTGAGTTCGAAACATTATTTCGTGGAACAATTCAACCTTTCTGTCTGAACCGAGAGGCTTCTGCTTCGTAGCCATTGGAAATGGCTATTTTTCGTGCCAGCTTTAGCGATTCCTTCTTTTCCTCTTCTACTGTGCACACATTTTTAGCTGTTCGGTCCATCTTCTTGATAAATGCTTTTTCACTGTTTTTGCCAAGAAAACAGCATCGGATAACTGATCGACCTCACCAGTAGGGAAGTATTCATACTCATATCCAACGTTTCGGGCTATCTCAGTATTCGTCAGGTACTTCGTCTAGACGATTGGTCTCGAGTTCTTTCCTCTCTGCTTTTCGGTGACTTCGATGCAAGGTTTTTCTCGAATAGATGTTCAGAAAGCAATCCATATAAACGCAAACATACCCATGCACGTATATTGGAGTGTTTTTTTAAAACATTTTAGATAACCCGTTATCACATCTACTGTGTTGATTCCAGCACTGCTATCATTCAATTCGTTTTCCTAGCAATCCACCATCCACAATGGTCCTCGGACATTTCGCATGTTGGTTCAGGTGATGCTTGAGGATTTCGTCTACTTTATGAATGTCATAGAATAGTGGTGGAGTCGATTCTCCTTGCAATCTTGGAGATGGCCGAGCTAAGGCGTTCCTACGTAGATTGGAGGAAAGCGTTGCGGCGAGGATCGAACTAGCGTCTTTGCTTTCTGACCTATAATATCATTAACCACGGCGCTATCTCGGCCCTGCCATTTCGGTGTGTATACGAAAATCAGAAACCGGTCAGGCGCAGTACAAGCAAGAATGAAGGACATTTATGTTTACTTGTTTACCAAGTGTTCCTTTCAATCCCACTATGGTTAAGTAGAAATATGAAAATTTTCTCGCAATTTGGATTCAATCTGTCTACGAAATCACGCAGTAACTAAGCTTATTTTTTCTGATAGACACCTTTTTATTGCACCTTTGTTTCAGTTTAGTGGATAGTAAGTTATTTAAAGAGGGATTGGTTGCCACTTAAGGAATTCTGACAGATAATACATTAATTATGTAATGAGAGATTTCCATTTTATCAAGCAGTGTTGCGAGATAAGAGTGGGAGGAATTCGAATAATATTTCGATCCTATCTTTGCTTGGCTGCTGCTACTCAATCAAGCGTTCCACATGAATGCCTTTCTCGGTGGAATACCGGATATATGGTCACACTGAGCGGGAACTCATTTCCTCGAACGGACTACCGCTGGACGTCTGAAGGAATCATCTGCTTCCTTCCGAAATCATCTGGTTGTACTTCAAACAATACCCTGCCGTAGAAAAAATAGTGAGCAGTAAATTAAATGTTAAACACTATCTAATTTCAGCTGTAAATTTCACCTTTGGTCAACTTTTTTAAATAATCGGAAGCGTATTTCTGGAGTGATTCACTGTTTCGAAAAGTCGCATTCATTAAAAATTTTCTAAGAAAAACTTCAAGGCTTTATCCCAATGCTAGTAACTCTGAGTCCTTTAAATGACAATTTCACTAAAGATTGTACGAGAATGAGGATAGCAGTGGTGACAGAAAATTTTCTGTAAGGAAAAGAACTTATCAGAATAAACCCCAGCGATGCTGATATGTTCGCAAAACTTGGAGCCCGGGCCAGATCGAACCACGATTTCCCTTTCCGGGGACCGGCGCATTACACAGTGCGCCATTGAGGCCCTTGCTCTGCCTTTACCTCAGCTAGTTCTCTGTGTAGCAGTGCCATCAGTAATCACTCGTGAGCGGGATTGATCTGGGGAGTGCACATCGGCATTGAACCCATTTAAGCCGTGACTACAATTGAAATCACAGTGTCTTCCTTTTTATTTACGGCCTACTGTAATTTTCGCAGCATGGTATTATTTGTAATCAACCACAACGATGCTGAGATATTCGCAAAACTTGGACCCCAGGCCAGAACGAACTACGATTTCCCTTTCCGGGGGCTCGCGCGTTTAGAAAAGAAAACCGGAATAAATTTGGCTGTTGCGTTGCTTCCGAAAATGAAAATTGTCTCAAAGGTATGGAAATTTTTCTAAACTGTTGCCTTTTTTTGGATGAATATTTTCTTTTTACCAACTGAAGTCAATTTGTCTCATATTAATGGCACCGCACCTTTAGCGATTTTGAAAATCGTCTGATACGCCGAAAGTGAGTGCATTTGCTGCTTAAACAAATATTTCGAAAAGCTGAATAGATAAATAGTTACCCACGTTCCTACCTGGTTGGCCCTCGTTCAAGAGTTTTATCTTCTGCAATATTTATCTCGTATTTGTTGACGTCTTCTTTTCCTTGGAGCTGTAAATGAGCGTTCATACATGGTGAACAAGTCGCGGACCAAGAAGAATCGACCAGAGATTGGCCGCCTTACTACTTTGTACCGGTTATTGTTTTCAAAGGATAATAAGGCTGCTTTTTATCGGATTTCTTGGCAAAAAGGTCAGATATCTTTTCAGCATAGGTGTACTTTTAGGTGTAGCGTAGTAGTTAGAGGTGTCCTGTACGACACACATAGTCTTTGGTCCGACTTCACGCCCATCTACACCAAGTCTTCCTTCCCCCAGGGTTGGCATATTGGTTCCAGACCTATGTGGGAGGATGGCAGCATTCACTTGGTGTATCGGTAGGCTACCACGAATCATTATATATGCCACATATGCATTCAGTTACCTCCTTTAACGATGTTTAGTGATGTAAAATATATGGCACATCTCTAAGAAGTTCATCAGTGCCAAGCGCATTATTTTCTCTCTGTCTATATGTCTGCACATACATATATATTTATATATACATAAACATAAACATATATACATACGCACGTATATACATATATACATGCATGCATATATACATATACATATATACACATATGTACTCCATCATGAAGCAATGTTTTTCGATTTTTCCCTAACTTTCTACTTCAATTCACGTGGGAATGCCTTAGCTCGGCTGTCCGCAAGATTGCAAGGTGGACAAGGAGAATCGACAGGACCAGCATTCTACGACATTCATAAAGAAAACGAAATTCTCAAGGAACAGCCGAAACAACACGCAAAACATTTGAAGACCTATGTAAACGATGAATGCGAGGAAAATGAATCAAATGCAAGAAGTGCTGGGATGCGCACAGCAGACGTGATGATGGGTCGGGTAAATAAATAAGTAAGTAAATAAATGAATAAATAAATAAATAAATCGATGGATATGTGCATATAGGTGCAGAGAAAGTGTGATGGTTGGAATGACTGTTAGTGCCGATGTCTTAATGCCTCTTGTATTGGACGTCGTCAGAATCCCTTCGTTTAAGGGTTTCATTAAGCCTTTCTCAATTCGCTAACGAATGAACTCAGTTTTACTTTCTCATTCATCCAAATAGTTTCTGTAGAGCACAGTTTTTGATTGGTACACGCACAATACCTGGTAGTACTGCTAAGCATTTCATTATTCAAAAGCCAAAACAAACACTGGTTCAACTGTTTCGGTTCTGAAAATGTTTGGTAAGCAAAATAGGCGGTAATCTGTCACGGATAGAGTCAATCATTCTTTCGGGTTTCCTGAGTCATTCATTGCATAATAATTTTGAGAGATCCCAAGATCGACGTTCTATTAACCTCGGCAATGGATTATAAATGCATTTATAACTATGAGAGATTTATGCGGAATTTGGCCCTAAGAATTGACTCTTCCTTTCATGCACAGTCATTTCGCTTTTTTTTTTAAATCCTATAAGCAGTAGCTCAATGCTATAAATTTAACATCGGTCTATACCTTTTTTGTAAGCATAATTCCTTTTTTCGGAACACACCTTTCTAGCAAATCCCGGGACCGCCTTTTCCATTAGCCTCGGCATTGGTCGATAACTCACAGTTTTTTGATGAGCAGACACAAGTTTGTTATTATACTATTTAAGTTCACATTTTTCTTTCAGTTGTTCATTCGGTTGTGTTCATTACCCTCAACCCTCATCACTAAAATTCAACTTTATATGAAGAGTCTCAAACCGGTTACTGGCTATTGCCACCTAGTGGTTTTCCGGGTTATCGACGAGGGAAACTGAGAACGGTTTACTGGCTCTACGTGAGCTCAGAAGATAAACTCCTTTAGCTCTACTCCGCCAGATTAAGTCGAACCATCCGCATTATTTACGCGGTTATGTTCACATGTACTTACATCGATATGGTAGTGTCTACAAGGACACTATCGAGCATTTCATTTTGGCCAAGAAACTAACATATAAGGTCCTCATCTATTCTGAGACAGACTAGGAGGGTGTACGTGGTTATACCCAGCTCCACGTTGAGCTCAGTAAGGTACCCGTACGTATCAAAGCCAGGAGACTGTTGTCATGTGACTAAGAAGTATGTCGGAGGAAGTTCGGGATCGACTCTACAAATAAACCCCTTCGTATGGTTAGCGCTGAGAGCCAGGAACGCTACCCGATTGCCTATGCCCATTCCGGTCCTCTGGTAAAAAAAAAAGCAGCTCAGCCGCGTACTAGGGAAGATGTGTAGGTTTACTAGTTTTTCCACCCCATTTACTCGGTTCTTTACCGTGATTGTGTGGTTGAAGGCAGTCTTTGTTGATTTTTTTTTCAATCTCCTTTACCTGATATCATCACTATGAAGCGTTAGTAGTTTACGTTCGAAGTTCTTTTGCTTTTTTTTCATCGACGTTCTATTAACCTCGGCAATGGATTATAAATGCATTTATAACTATGAGAGATTTATGCGGAATTTGGCCCTAAGAATTGACTCTTCCTTTCATGCACAGTCATTTCGCTTTTTTTTTTAAATCCTATAAGCAGTAGCTCAATGCTATAAATTTAACATCGGTCTATACCTTTTTTGTAAGCATAATTCCTTTTTTCGGAACACACCTTTCTAGCAAATCCCGGGACCGCCTTTTCCATTAGCCTCGGCATTGGTCGATAACTCACAGTTTTTTGATGAGCAGACACAAGTTTGTTATTATACTATTTAAGTTCACATTTTTCTTTCAGTTGTTCATTCGGTTGTGTTCATTACCCTCAACCCTCATCACTAAAATTCAACTTTATATGAAGAGTCTCAAACCGGTTACTGGCTATTGCCACCTAGTGGTTTTCCGGGTTATCGACGAGGGAAACTGAGAACGG
This sequence comes from Angiostrongylus cantonensis, assembly GCA_009735665.1. Lineage (NCBI taxonomy): Eukaryota > Metazoa > Nematoda > Chromadorea > Rhabditida > Metastrongylidae > Angiostrongylus > Angiostrongylus cantonensis. The sequence goes on from MQTX01000049.1 coordinate 248,246, forward strand.
TTTACTGGCTCTACGTGAGCTCAGAAGATAAACTCCTTTAGCTCTACTCCGCCAGATTAAGTCGAACCATCCGCATTATTTACGCGGTTATGTTCACATGTACTTACATCGATATGGTAGTGTCTACAAGGACACTATCGAGCATTTCATTTTGGCCAAGAAACTAACATATAAGGTCCTCATCTATTCTGAGACAGACTAGGAGGGTGTACGTGGTTATACCCAGCTCCACGTTGAGCTCAGTAAGGTACCCGTACGTATCAAAGCCAGGAGACTGTTGTCATGTGACTAAGAAGTATGTCGGAGGAAGTTCGGGATCGACTCTACAAATAAACCCCTTCGTATGGTTAGCGCTGAGAGCCAGGAACGCTACCCGATTGCCTATGCCCATTCCGGTCCTCTGGTAAAAAAAAAAGCAGCTCAGCCGCGTACTAGGGAAGATGTGTAGGTTTACTAGTTTTTCCACCCCATTTACTCGGTTCTTTACCGTGATTGTGTGGTTGAAGGCAGTCTTTGTTGATTTTTTTTTCAATCTCCTTTACCTGATATCATCACTATGAAGCGTTAGTAGTTTACGTTCGAAGTTCTTTTGCTTTTTTTCCTTCTTTCATGTCTACATGATTTCGAATCTAGTGACCATAAACTCCAACTAAACACAATGGGCGCGGGTGGCGCAGTGGTCAGAGGTGGCCTGCAACACAAACACGTGGAATCGATCTCCACGCCTATGGCACAACAAGCCGTCCATCCTTCCTTGGTCAGCAAATTGCTTACAGACTTGTCTGGAAGAATAGCTGCACTGGCTCGATACATCGGTAGACCACCGCGAGTTATAGTAAAGGCTAGATATGCATTCGATCACTTCCAAATGATTCTTAATGAAGTCGAATGCATGAAGCATTCCTTAGGGATTGATGAATGCCGAGAGCTTTATCTCTTTTTATTATGCCCATTAACTCAAGCTCTCCGCTTATCATCTATTTTCCTAACGTTCGATCTTTTTCTTCACTAAATTTGACAATTTTTTTTTTCGCAGCGTTAGCACGGTGATGTCTATTAAAATGACTGCCCCAGCTTAATGACGTCAGTTCACCAGCTCCTCATCCCTCTGTTCCGCCTCGGTCTCTCGTGCTCTCATCTGTGCGTTGTTTAATTGCATTTGAGAGCTGGCGAAGAAAGAAATTGGTGAACGAGACTCACGACCACATATCCACCGTCTAACTATGCCACGCCTACATTATTTGATTAAGTGCAGCAATAGGTTAGAGTCGGCGGTGTCAACGTCGTCGTTGTTGTCGACGTCGCCGTCGTTGCTAAAGTCGACATCACCGTTTATGCAGTGACACCATCTGAACGTATGTCAATCCCTCGTACGAACATGTGTTCTCGTTCTCGTTGCTTTTGTTGCTTTATGTGCCTGTTATCCATCATCTTATTTACGCGCTACGTTACCGTATCATGTCCAATGCTGCCAATCCACGTCACAATTTCAACGTGGACTTGGCACCGTCAATCGTGTTCCAATATCCGCCGCGTTAAAATGAACGACTTGTCCATTATTGTTTTTAGAATAATCGTCTATGTAGACAAATTGCGCTGAAAGTGAATACAGCATGTGAAACATCAGAAGCTGACGATTTTGAAAAATGTTCGAGGCGATTCGACGCTATTCTCAGGTGAGTATGTGCTTGATGATAGCTTGAAGTTACTCGATCCACAAATTTGATCCAGAATCCTCAGCCGATCTTGTTGATTCTGGTGTTCATTAGGTTCTCCATTAGCATCTGCTGATATTTGTTTGCGTGTATCATTGCCGTTAAAGTCTTTTCGGTGTGTAGTGATTTTATTACACAACGATATACCAAGTAACACTCTAAAGCTGAATTTTCCAACAGTATGGATATTTACGGTTTACGTGTTGTCAAGAGACATGTGTAGGATCACTTTTAACTACGCTTGACGAAGTCTGTGAAGAAGAATATATGGCGTAACCCCCAGGGAGTGATCAACGCGGAACACTTCATCCTTCTTTCATTTATTCACAGACTAACAATGTTGGATAAATTAGGATAGGGTGGTTGCTTGCAACAACTTTTCGCCAGCTTTGCTTGTTCATTTTGTATCGGGGTACTCTGAGATTTGCGCGAATCCAAATCCGCTTGCAAATTATCCAATTAGTGTAGGAATGATTGGGGAGGACGGGTCATCCGTCGGATGTGCCGACGATCCCGAGCAACGTCTCCGCCCTTTCCGGATACGCGAAATAGCGTTAACAGCCAGCATTCGTAAAAGCAACAGATTTACGATGAAGAAGGAATGGTATGAAAGAGGAGAGGAGTCCTATTAGCACTGCCTGCTCAGAGTTGAGGACGATGTGTGTCATACTGAAGCGTATAAACATGAAGTTTCCTTTTTTTTTTTGAAAACGTTACTTTGTCCTTTTTCTCCATCAGGTTTTTTTCCCCGAAATACTAACAAACGAATAAAGATAAAGTGTTCGGCGATGACTAATCCTTTAGCGATGGGCTATGCATTCGACTGTATTCGTCGCACCGGTGTAGCACTGCACGAGTGACTGAATTCGTATTTGGTCTGTGTAACGACTTCTGGGAGCTTACCTACGTACAATGCCAGTTTTTTTTTACATACAAGTCTGTTACCAATTTGCTGACCCTAATGGGAAGAACAGCTTAGACAACACGAGCGTGGAATCGAACCGAAGACAACATGTGTTTGGGGTAATTGTATAACCCCTGCGCTGCATAGTAAATCTCAAGTAATATTAGTAGTACTTCTATTTTTAAGGCTCTTATACTTTTTTCCAAACGCTTTAACAAATATTTCCTTGAAAAATGTCTACACTTAAGAGAATTTGCCATTTTTTACTCCATTGTTGTGAATCCGCAGAAATTTGTATTACGGGATCACTACTGGTTTTCTACGTCCCACCATAATGTGCTTCGATAAGATCAGTACTGTAGAGATTTGATGGCCATTAAGTCTCTTTAGTTTCCCTCCACAGTAAACGTCTCATTAGTAATGGACTAAATAATTATTGATTAATTAATAATTAACATTTAAGTGATTACTTAATTAAATTTGAACAAATGTGTTATTAGCTGAAGATAATAAAATTTTGACGAGATTGTTCTATTTAGGACGCTGTTTTCTTAAGATCACCGTGTGAGATTGTTCCCATAGCGTTCATTATTGCCAGCCAGTGCTGACGTTGCGGCGAATTTCGCCTTCTTCAGAGGCTGGGAAGGTCATGTTGACTGCAATCCAGCCAGCCTGTATACCTGTATAACCTCAAGCGATAAAAAAAACAAGCTGCGTAGATTTCAATCGCATTTCAAGCAAAACACCTTCATCACACCCTCAATGTTTTCTATGGGTCCTTCAATTATTCTTCCACGTGGAGACAAACCTCACAGAGTTCGCATGTGATTCTGTCACCTTAAAACATCAGTTTGAGCTATTATATAAGACCATGTCTGATAACGAAGCTGTTTTGTGAGATCATGTGCAATAACGAAGAATTCTTATACAATAACACACATGCAACATAATTGTAACTGACGTTTCGGTAGAACCGCCTTCTTCAGAGCCGCTTTTTTCACCTGTCTTCCACCGAGGAAGAGCAGCCGCTCAGAGTCTGCAGTCGTCAGCCATATGCGACGTTCATCATCGGCTCTTCCTCAGTGGAAGGCACGTAGAAAAACGGCTCTGAAGAAGGCGATTCTGCCGAGACGTCATCTACTATTGTGTTGTATGTGTGTTATTGTATGGAAGTAAACGCATGCTGTTTAACAACCTCGCGGTTGCTGAGAGAGAAAACGACGAATACATAATTCAGTGCCGAGGTTAATAGAAAGTCGATCCTGGGAAGTATTCTTACTTGTGACTCATTTTTGAAATCCTAGAATTGAATTTATACAAAATATTTCCTACTTTTTACGCGTTGGAGTTTTCTATTCCAATGTGAAGATGATGACTTCTACTCCAAATCCTTCTAAAGTTGCGCAGAAGGAAACGAGCGGCTTGGGGAAGTTTCAAAAGCATCGAGGATGTAATGAGGAGAGCGAAGAACATTCGACTCCATGCCCATCTTTTCGACTCAACGGTACTTCCTGTCTTAACGTATGCGTTAGAAACCTGGTCGATGCCTAAGCAGGATGAAAGGTCACTCAGCGTTGTTGAACGCGCAGTCGAAAGGACGATGCTAGGAGTGCTCCGTGTCGCTTACAAGTAAGGGAAGGAATCTGAAGCTTCGACCTGCGTCAACGATCATAAACCGAAGATGCCGTTCTGCACGCCAAACAGTCGAAGATAAGGTGGGCCGAACACGTAATGCGTTTGATTGGCAATCGATGGAAAAGAGCCGTTAGTGATTGGATTCTTCGGGATGTCAAAAACACTGCAGGACGACCGCCGATCTGACGGTCAGAGTTCTTCATGAAGAGCCTAGGAGAAAGATATGATGCTCGACGGGTCCCCAGAGCGAATAGAGCCCTCTGGGCTACTCTTGCACACGACAGGAAAAAATGAAAGATTTGCTGGCCTTGGAGAGCGAAGAACATTCGACTCCATGCCCATCTTTTCGACTCAACGGTACTTCCTGTCTTAACGTATGCGTTAGAAACCTGGTCGATGCCTAAGCAGGATGAAAGGTCACTCAGCGTTGTTGAACGCGCAGTCGAAAGGACGATGCTAGGAGTGCTCCGTGTCGCTTACAAGTAAGGGAAGGAATCTGAAGCTTCGACCTGCGTCAACGATCATAAACCGAAGATGCCGTTCTGCACGCCAAACAGTCGAAGATAAGGTGGGCCGAACACGTAATGCGTTTGATTGGCAATCGATGGAAAAGAGCCGTTAGTGATTGGATTCTTCGGGATGTCAAAAACACTGCAGGACGACCGCCGATCTGACGGTCAGAGTTCTTCATGAAGAGCCTGGGAGAAAGATATGATGCTCGACGGGTCCCAAGAGCGAATAAAGCCCTCTGGGCTACTCTTGCACATAACAGGAAAAAATGAAAGATTTGCTGGCCTCCATTCGAGTCACTTGATGCTCAATGGGACTACAGGAGATACAGGTGATTTTTCTGTGTTCTATTCGCGCAAAGTGGAGTTTTTCGTCTAACTTTAAGCTTATCAACGAGGTGTTCTTTTGTACGGATGCAGAGTGGTCTACCCGTTTCGCCAAGGTATTCGCACCCGCCCTCTTTACAGGAGATCAGCTAAACCGTACTCGAACTCATGAAATCACAGTCTCTACCGTTAGGGTGTATTATGCAATTTTGCGCTGTACATAGACGGTCTTACACGCTGTTGCCAACTAGCTGGCCTTTTAGAATGCCCGATGGTGTTTCAATTACCGTTACATATACTCTAGACTGGCACCTATCAATCAGTTGTGCTTATATCATTTTAGATAAAGGATAGGTTAAACAGGACCTTTGTTTCTGCCTGACTTTTTGTCTGGAGGTTTCTTTTTTTCCTAGACCTATCCTGAAGAGCTACCGCTTCGTAGCCATTGGAAATGGCCAGCGCCCTTTTTGTCTGTGAAGGATAAGAGGAGGAAAATGAGGTTTTAGAGGTCGTTCTTTATTTAAGCTTTTTCACAATGAAGCTACCGAATAATAATTGAGAAGCTGTTGAAAACTTGTCGAGCTATTGAAATTACACCTCATTTTCAACAGAATTCAATTACAACGCTAAGTGGCCAGTCACACATTCACAGTGCCCCATTTAAAGTAGCCAAATAAACTTAAAGTGCGTTCACCGTGACAACACCATTGGAAGTAATGCAGGTTTTTAAAGTACTCCGATTCCTGCGGGGAAATTAGGGACTGCTGTAGAAATAGTGATATTAGTATATCTGGCGTTGACCGTGATTCAACTAAGTTTTCCAACTTTTAAGGGTGGCTTCGTCTGCTATTTGGGGATTTTCATTTCATCTTTTGAATGTCGTAGAATGCTGGTCGAGTGGATTCTCCCTGGAGTCCTGAGATAAGGATATAAGAGCTGGAAGGTTTCCATTTGGATTGCAGAGTGATTTTCTACCGGGCAAGTTCGGTATCAATTTCTCGATCCTTCGGGAATGAGAGAGGCTTGGTTGGCCTGGAGGAGGTTGGGACTAGCACTGTGCTCGTGATGATCGCCATCACTATCACTGCGCTATCCGCTCATAGAAGCCTCTACTGCAGTGTTCTCGGGCAAACTGATAAAATTTGGGTATGCATAATCCTATAGAGCGGGCTGTTTCGCGTCTGTCATTTACAAAACGTATTTTACCTTATTTTGAGTGCATATAATCAAATATTAATAGCACATTCGGCCAAATAAATGTGACCTTTTAGGGGTATATTAATCACCACATTAATATTTAGTGCTTTACATTTTAGTTCACCTGCTATAAATAATCATTATTAGGTGACATATTGATATGAAATGAAATGTGACTTGAATAGGACAGTCATAGAACATAGTTGTTATTTAATTCTCCCAGAGAATATCTCAGGTTAGGGGATACGTTTCTCTACCCGAAGGGAAACCACGCAAGCAGCGTGCGCATGTGTGTGCGTATATATACATATAGGAATGTATATGGTTATTTTTGCTTACATATGTCTATTTTTGTGTGCGTTTTATGCACATCTGTCCATATGTGTGTGGGGCGTGCGCATACTAGGTGTGTAGATGTTTTTATTTGTATGCGTGCATGTGTATATATGTAAATATGGATGTGTGGAAGGGCGCGTGTGGCGCAGTGGTTGGAGGCGCCGCTGCGACACGCACGTGGAATCGATCCTTGCGCCCATGGCCCACCAAGCCTTCCATCTTTCCGGGGTCGACAAATTGGTACCAGATTTGTCTGGGAGGATAGAAACACTGGTTCGATACATCGGCAGGCCACCGCGAGTCATTGTAAAGGCCAGATATGCATTCAATCACCTCCAACGATGCTTAATGAAGTCGAATGCATGGCGCATCCCTCAGGGATTGATCAACGCCAAGAGCTTTATCCTTTGTCATTTTATGGATGTGTGGATATGTGTGAACGTGTGTGAATGTGTGATGTACGTATACGTGTAAGTAAGTATGAGTGGGCCTGTGTACCTCCGGTCCGAAGTGTGTAAGTGTACATATATGGTTCCCAAGATCGACTTTCGATTAACCTCTGTATTGGATTATAAATGCGTCATTTTCTTTCTCAGCAATCGCGATGTTGTTAAACATCATACGTTTATTTCCATACAATAACAGACATGAAACATAATCGTAGCTGATGATTCGGCAGAATCGCCTTCCTCAGAGCCGTTTTTCTACGTGCTGAAGAAGAGCCGCTGATCAGCGTCGCATATGGTTGAGGACTGTGCATGTGTAGTTATGTGTGCACATATTTGAGTTTGTGTATGTGTTTGCGCATGCGTGTATGTATGTATGTATGTATGTATGTATGTATGTATGTATGTATGTATGTGTGTTTGTGTGTGTGTGTGTGTGTGTGTGTGGGTGGGTGTGTGTGTGTCTGAATATTTGTCGATGAGTTAACGGTGATGGTGGTGACGATCCACTTCCCGTATTCGTCTACTATCCATTCAGGAACCGCTTTTACTCCAGTGTATTCGTTCGTCACGCTCTACACATAATTCAATGTACTCACAATCATTGCATTAAGGCAACATAGTTGTACTATATGGCGTTTATAATTGCATTATTAGTAATAACGTTACACTTGTATGCGGGAAGATAAGCCACACGCGCACACTCATGCACATGCACATGCACACGCATGTATTCATATATACACAAACACGCACGTATACATACAAAGCACATTTACATAGATACGCACCCGTCGAAAACAATTAATTTGACTCGTAGTCGTCTCCTGGGATCTTCTCATGTCTGCTGCTGTGTGCAATTTGATCTTCCGAACGATGAGAATTCTTAGTTATGATGACGATTAGAAGCTAAAAGAGCTCTCGACTGGAGGTGATTGAGTGCATACCTGGTCTTTGCAACGACTCGCGGTTGCCTACCGATTTATCGAGCTAATGCTGCTATCCTCTCAGAAAAGTCTGGTACCAATTTGTCCACCCCGGAGGGATGGAAAGCTTAGTGAGCCAAGGGCGGGCGTGGGGATCGATTTCACGTGTTTGTTGCATGGCGTCTCTGACCACTGCGCCACGTGTGCCTTGATGACGATTACTACGGGTTTTCCCGTAGAAATTTGAACTTATATAATAACCACTAGTCAAATTTTTCTCCTATTTGGTGAGAGAAAACGCCGATAGACGGCTTGCAACACAAAAGCTGCAGATTTCTGTATTTGGTGGCTTCACTTTTCTTGATTCTCTCGTCCGTTTATGGTTGTAATGCTTTAGCTGAAGTATAAGTAGTGCCCTTTACGTGAATAAAGTAGATACCTAGATGCTGTCGATGTCATGGATAAATTCATGCATAACTGCTCTATAGAATGACTCTCAGTTGCCCAGTGATGTATCAAATCAATGCTACTATTGTCCCAAGCCAGTCTGGTACCATTTTACCGACCCCGGAAGGATAGCACACTTGGTGAACAGAGCTTGTTTTCGAACCCGACCACGTGCATATCGCGGGGCACCTCTAACCACTGCTGAAACTCTCCATAAGACCCTTCAGCTAGAATGTGCTCGTTCTTGACAAACATATTTTTATTATTTTTTATACATGATCCGCCCTCACATATCGACTGTGCGGATCTTAGCATTTTTGCATTCGATTCGTTTCCTCGCATTCGTCATTCGCGAAGGTGTTAGAATTTCTGCAATTGTGAAGGGGATATGTATGGATTAACATATAGACTTACGGAAGTGTACAACTGACAGTAATCGGAAACTAATCCACCTTCTACGTTAAAAACATAGTCGTTATGGCAGTGGCGGTTTATCTGACCGCGGAAACTGCTGACTGCAATGACGAAAATCACCCACCTAAAGCTATGATATCCCTGAAATCAGCTTAACAGAGGAGTGCTCTCAGTATGAAGCAGTTCGAATCCAATTTCATGTGTTGCTTCATATATCTGCTCAATTAGACCAAGTTGCACATTTTTTATTAGACATCACCATGGAGAGAGTTTCGTGTGCTTAAGTGGAAAACTCGTCCATCGTGCCGGATGTTACGCCCAGCAGTTAGTTAATCGACAAATGATACTGACACCGTCGTATGTTTGCAGTGTTTGATTAAATTCATCGTCGTGAAGCATCCCTAGGGATTATATGGCATGAATTGTGGTCATCATCAACGCCTATTCATACCACAATCCCTATCGGTGCTTAGCGACATTGAAACAATAGACATTCATCCATTCGGAAGAATTCTGAAGTGTACCTGGCTTTGAAACCTCAGCGAGGAACGTGCTAAGAGCACCGGAGCCCTTTTCCTGACTGTTTAGCCCACTTTCATTAGCGATTCTTTTGTATTTCCTTTATTTGCGTTTTTCTTTCTCCTAGATTTCATTTGTCACCATCTTTGCTTCTCTGTAATCGGAAGAAAATCATTGCTTTTTTGGATTTTATGCTATTTTTCCCTATTAAGGTGCTAATTACTATAACGTTCAGTGTTACCGTAACACACAAAGCATTTTGATAAATGGGGAACTTTTTTCATTAGCTATAATCACTTTGTACTATCTCAGCAGAGATCTTTTTTTAACCAACTAAAAGGTAAACAGTTGCTTTCATCATTCTACCTCGGTGCTTAGCGACATTGAAACAATAGACATTCATCCATTCGGAAGAATTCTGAAGTGTACCTGGCTTTGAAACCTCAGCGAGGAACGTGCTAAGAGCACCGGAGCCCTTTTCCTGACTGTTTAGACCACTTTCATTAGCGATTCTTTTGTATTTCCTTTATTTGCGTTTTTCTTTCTCCTAGATTTCATTTGTCACCATCTTTGCTTCTCTGTAATCGGAAGAAAATCATTGCTTTTTTGGATTTTATGCTATTTTTCCCTATTAAGGTGCTAATTACTATAACGTTCAGTGTTACCGTAACACACAAAGCATTTTGATAAATGGGGAACTTTTTTCATTAGCTATAATCACTTTGTACTATCTCAGTAGAGATCTTTTTTAACCAACTAAAAGGTAAACAGTTGCTTTCATCATTCTACATTTCTACGTGATTTCTTAAAAATTTCTTATTAAGCTAATGCATTTTTCAACTCTTCCCATCGGTTTACTGCCTCATCATTGGCTCGGAAGTGTTTCTGGGTGTTGGGCTGCGATTTACAGCTGAAGGATTCATTCCACCAACAAGCTCTCTCAAGCTGAGAAAGAGTTCGGCGTTTCCATAAGGAAACCTAGCTAAGAGTTAACCAATACCAGAATTCACCACCGTCCTGATATCGAACTAGTCGCATGGTGGTATATCTCCTTGTGATCCACGTGGGCTGCGAATCGCTGTGGTGGTGACGACGTGGAGCAGACGCTGGCCAGGTTAACTTCGGGACACCAGGGAACCACAATGGCTAAGGCGGCAAAGGTTCGGTAAATTGAAGAATAAGCTGGGGCCCGCACTAGTGGTGAGGACGGGTCGTCCAGTTGTCCAAGTAAGTACTTTTTAACTAAGGGTAATGCATAATGTATAGAGTACATATTTCTGCTACAAAATATTGTAGCGTTTTCAAGTTGATGTTGAAAATTATTTATATTCTCGGAAAAACTGAAGTGCAACAAAACTTACTACAAAGTAATTGTGGCACTAAGTGGCCTTATAGGTCAGTTTTATGTCGTTGGCCGTTCGGAAGCCTCTTGCCGGTTGTTTTTTCTGCGCGGGTGTGTGTGGTTCTGTGAGGAATTACTGACGCTCAGCTTACTGGAGCGTGGTAAAAAGGAATTTTAATGACAAACTGAAGTGCGTTTCGTATACGATGTTTTTTAAAGCAGAACCTCCCGACTATGGCTATGTCGATATCATGCTAGAGTTTTATTGAATCGCACCATGTATATATATTGCATGCATATTGATCGATAAATGACTTGAATCTTTTGCTTCTGACTTGTTTAACACCACCATTGAGATTTCTGTAAAGATCCAGCTGTCTAATTGATTGGTTTCTTGATTAACTGATCGATAAGGGATAAGAGGTAAAGCTTTCTGCGTTGATAACTCCGTGTGGAATGTGCCATGAATTCATGGACTCAATTGAAGGTAAAAATGATTAAATGCATACCACTGATTTGTCGACATATTAAGTCAGTGTTTTTATCTTTCCATACAAGTGTAGCACCACTTTATCGATTCCGGATGGCTGAAAGGCCTCGTTGATCTGAGGCACGGAGGGATCGAACCGCGACCGATCCTGCATGTATCGCAGAGCACCTCTTACCATTGCGCTACATTTGTCACTTCGACCTCATTCAATGTCCCTATAAATGAAATCCAGCCAATAAGTGCTCATAACAACACTTTTTTTGCAAATGTTATAATTGCTCTGTTTCGATAACGAGAAATGTGAGAAAGAGGCTTCAGCCGCTCGTCGTCTAGTTTTCCATGTTCTATAAACATCACTTCTTAGAAACGTTTCTTCATGGACATTTCCGATGGTGTATTTATTCTTCTGGAAGTCTACTGACAACATTTTTTGTTTGGAAAGCTCCGACGTTTCCCCATTCATTCACATAATCGTCATCACTTTTTTTTACAAGTAACCCGGCTTTTAAGTAGATTGGAGTTTTTCAGGAAAATAACCACCTGAATCCTGGTTTCGGCTCAGAAAGCGTCACGTAAGGCACAATTAGTGCCGAGCAATTCCTTGTAGAATGCTATTCTATCATTAAGACAGAAATTGGCCCACTTTATAGCATTTATTTAGCAATAAAACTTCTGGAAATGGCGATATAGACGATTTCACTAAGAGAGCAAAGTTCAAAAAAGAATAGAAGTTTTACTTTCCATTGTTAGATCATCGAATTCCCATCTGTATGTGAACTAACTGGAAAGATCTTACTTACTTGGATACTTGAATGGTCCGTCCTCACGATGTGTTCGAACCCCAACATATTTGCTATTCGTTTCTTTCGCTCGCAATCGTCGTCATGATGGTGGTTCTGCTCGAACATGGTGGTAGGTGCGAGTCTCTTACCTTGATCTTTAAAATAACTGCAGCTGATGGTACAGGTGACTAACTTCGTTTTAAATTGAAAAAAATTTTAGTCCTAAAATCTATGATGTTAAGAAATCTTAGAAATTTTAGTTTTCTTAATTTTTAAATCTAAGAAAGTTGCTGGAAAGAAATGTTTCAAAAAAAATCAATGTTTCACCCGAGTGTCCATAAAATGTGAAGAAAAGAATTTCTTTAGTATTGCTGGTTAGACTTTTAAAAAAACCAATCATTACTGGGACTTCTTTTTCTTCTAATCCGAGAATAAGCGTCTTGAATGGGTAAATTAACAACGTCGCATAGCTGTTGTCCCGCCTCCACCTGCTTGTCACACCTGGGATTCGTCCTTCTATGTCACTTCGACGCTCAATTCCATCTGCCACCCCTCTCATAATTTAGTGTGTTTATATATTTTTGGTGTTAGAAACTAGATTAGACTTTTTAAAAGGAACACGAACGAACGTGCAGTGCACTATCTAGAGCTGCTCTGCAATGTACAGTTGTCGTCACGAGTTCGATCCCACGTACGAGGCTAACCAACTCTTCCTTCCCGCCATGATCTGTGAGGTGCTACCAGATTATTTTACGAAGATAAGTACACCGTCTTGATTCATTTGTGAGTCAGTGCAAGGGGTTGATCAACTTTGAAAGCTTTTTTCCTTTATCTTCTAAGAAATACTCGTCAGGAAATTAGTGCGTTTTAGTAGCATCTATACACTCTCCTACAAAAATTATTTCGAATTTTTAAAATAATTTTTCGTTAAAGGATTCGTTACGGTGAAGAAGTTTTGACCAGAGATCAGATATTTGTGTCATCTTAACTATTTGACGTGTCCCAAGTTGTCACGATGAAATTGTGTTGGTACGAGTTTCCCGGTTAACTATAGGTTTCGAATGGCACTGTGAAACCAAGGAAAACTCAGAATGTCGTTGCACATAAAGGGATCTATTTATTACTAGAAGAAAGCGATGTTTTTTCTGACGTGAGACGAAAGTGTCTATATTCGATTTCGAGACGGGGCTTCGGGTGAAAAATGGGAACGGGAAACTCCTTTGGAGGGCAAGAAAATTATTGAAAATGGTCATGAGTGTTTTTTTTTCAGAACTTTATGAGCATTATTGTTTTTATTCTTAACCCTACCTAAGCTTATACCCACCGTTTCTATGGTAGAAGGATAAAAGAATAAAACTCTCGGCGTTGAGCAATCCCTTAGGGATGCGCCATGCACTCTACTTCATTAAGCATCGTTTTGAGGTGAGTGAATCCACACATGTCCTTTACAGTGACTCGCGGTGGCCTACTGATGTATCGAGCCGCTGCTGCTATCCTCTCAGGCAAGTCTGGTAGCAATTTTCTGACCCCAGGGGAATGGAAGACTTGGTAGGCCATGTGCGCGGGAATCGATCCCGTGTTTATTGTAGGGCGCCTCCGACCACTGCGCCACACGAGACCTATTTCTGGCGTATATTAGAAAAATGGAGCTTTCCTTACTACGGATATGAGGGAAACCTTTTTTTTTTGTTGAAAAAACAACCAGCGAAAGCGCAGATTTGAAAAATAAAATAGTGAAAACGGAATCGTCCACAGTTTTGTTCTGTTTCTCCTCATCGTTGTCAATATTGGACATGTCACACACGGCAGTGAGCTTTACAAAATTATTGGAGCGAAAAAATTGGTATAAAATTCGCAAATCATCCGCGTAAGTCCTATCGGTATTTTTCTTTTTGGCTATACTTTTTTACTTGCATAACTTTCTCTCATATAACTTTTCATGTTTACGATATTAATTTGTAAGGACGCGTGTAGCGTAATGGTAGGAGGCGCTGCGCAATACACATGAAATTGATCCAACAGCCCATGCCCACCAAAAATCCCTCCACAGTCGGCAAATTGGTACCGACTTGTTTGGGAAGAGAGCAGCACTGATTCGACACATCGGTAGGCTACCGGGAGTCATTCCTAAGGCCAGATATGCATTCACTTACCTCCAAACGATGCTTAATGAAGCCGAATGTATGGTGCTTCCTGCAGGGATAGATCAACGCCGACAATTGTAAATTGTAATTGTAATTTGTATAACACTAATGATGAAAAACTAAGCGAATATGGTGCTTACTTCACTTCAAACACGTAAGAAAAGATGGAACAGTTTTATTTATAATCACAATGCTGCTGAACTATTTGAAAAAACTCAGTTCCTAGCCAGATTTGAACCCGCTATTACCCCTTCCGGGAGCTGAGCTCACGTGTTACCCACTGCACCCAATGAGGCCACTGGAGAATGAGTCCATCCTCTTGGCCAGTTTCCTACCTTAACGGTGCCATCAGCAATCACATGTTAACAGGACTGATCCTGGTGGCACAAATCTGCATTGTACCTTAGGCTGCGGTTCGAATCATAAAAAATTATACATAAAAAAGGATAAAGCTCGCGGCGTTGATCAATCCCTGAGGGATGCGCCATGCATTCGACTTCATTAAGGTTGGAGGTTATTGAATGCATATCTGGCCTTTACAATGACTCGCGGTGGCCTGCCGATGTATCGAGCCAGTGCTGCTATCCTCCCAGACAAGTCTGGTACCAATTTGCCGACCCCGGAGGGATGGAAGGCTTGGTGGGCCATGGGCGCATTTCACGTGCGCGCCGCAGTGCTGCCTCCAACCACTACGCCACACGCGCCCACTAAAAAAATTATACATAGTAAGTAAAAAGTTAACAACCATGCCGGTCTTTCGTTTCTCCTTTCTTTCAGCCGTATTGTTGATCTTTGGGCGCTATCAGCAATTACCCGTCAACGGGATTGATCTGGTGAGCACACATCGGCACTGAACCCAGTTAAGCTGAAGCTGCGGTGTAAATACGCTTATATAAAAAGTTATATATTGTGGTTTTATTTATAACTTTTAGAATTTCCCATTGTATCCACAATAGACGACTTGACGACTTGACAGATAGAATTAATTACAGATAAGTAGTACTTTCGGGTTGCGAGCCTCATTTAAGTCACGATTTCTTTCCCTCTCTCTGGCTGTCTATTACGTCCAACGCGCCTTTCTCTGTGATCTGCAGTCTTTCTCCCTCACCCTGTTGCTCTGTCTCTGTCTTAACACTTTATTGCGATTTTACTTCTTTCGGACCTATAATTTAGTTTAATTCAAACATTTTGAAGTTAATACGTATCAGTTTCACACCATACGACCGTCTATCAGTTCAGATTCCGTTCAGGACGACAGCTGACAAAAGTGGATCCAGAAATTTCTTTTTTTTCGATTCTGATCCAACGTCCTTCGTAGCACTTCTTGGTAGCGATAAATTGTTCATTCTACGGAAACTACGCAATAAAAACCGATAAGCAAATCTTATTTTCTTTTTTGTTTTTCTTAGGGCTGCGGATTTTCGGTGATGAATAGGATTTTGTGATGTTGATTTCATCGTTGTCATTGTTAATATGATTTAAAAGAAATAAAAAACAATAGAAGGATAGAGAAAGGTGGTGGGAAAAGTAAAAAAGAAGAAAGTCACGGCGAATGTTTTAGAATCATTGAAATATTTCGCTGTATCACAATGTTACAAGAGCGCGTGTGGCGCAGTGATTGGAGGCACCACTGCGGCGCGCACGTGAAATGCACCCATGGCCCACCAAGCCTTCCATCTTTCCCCGGGTCGACAAATTGGTACCAGACATGTCTGGGAGGATAGCAGCACTGGCTCGATACATCGGTAGGCAATCGCGAGTCATTGAAAAGGCCAGATATGCATTCAATCACCTCCAACGATACATAATGAAGTCGAATGCATGGCGCATCCCTCAGGGATTGATCAACACCGAGAGCTTTACCCTTTATCCTTTATCACAATGTGATTACGACTATAGCCCCAGCTTAGCTGTGTTCAATGCCAATTTGTGCTCCCCAGATCAATCCCTTTGACGGGTGGTTGGTGATGGCACTGATCGGTTGAAAACTAGCTGAGAGGCAGGCGAAACGAAGGACCCGCATGGTGTGGTGATGAACACGTTACTCCCTGGATGGGGTAATAGCGTGTTCGATCTCCACCTCAGACACCGCTGTCCGGAGCTTTGCAAATATCTCAGAATGATTGTGGTTGAATTTCATATTTTGCTGTAGTTTTCATTAACATTCTGTTTGTCTAAAGTTTTCAACAATAGGTAAGTAGTACATAGATTTTTTTAATATTGTAATATTTCTCCTGAGGATTTCCTCATGGCTCAACTGGTTGACTTTCTTTTGCATCGGAGTCGACTGTGGTACGTTTTGAGGACGATTTGTCTGGAATTTTCCCTTTCTGCATCCGAGTGATTTTCTTCTCATTTAAGTGACGATAATTTAAGATATTTTTAAACTTGCGTGACATTTGGTTTTGCTTCTCCTCCTAGTGGTTCCTGCAAATGAATTCTCATCATCCTCAACCATCAGCATTCATTTCCTCATTCTGTTTTCGTCATTCTTTTCATTTTTCCTCAAGTTTCAATTATCTTCTTTTTCTGTCGATTGGATCCTACTAAAAAACTGAACGGCCTTTTTTATTAATATCCCATTGATTTTTTTACTATTATTCATTTTTCATCATTTTTCTCATCTTCGTTGAATTGCTTCAGGCATTTGCCTAATATTCTTTTTAAGCTTTGCTAAAAAACTGAACGGCCTTTTTTATTAATATCCCATTGATTTTTTACTATTATTCATTTTTCACCATCTTTCTCATCTTCGTTGAATTGCTTCAGGCATTTGCCTAATATTCTTTTTAAGCTTTGGCAATCAACATTAAAATTTATCTTAGCGGAAACTCGTCGGCTTTCATTTCTTTCAAAGCACCTTTAACAAGAAAAATCACACTGTGGTCGACATTTCATCCACTTATTTCATTTAATTTTCATGAGCTTTCCAAAAGGCGCGTGTGTGGCGCAGTGGTTGGAGGCGCCACTGCGGCACGCACGTGGAATCGATTCTTGCGCCCATGGCCCACCAAGCTTTCGATCCCTCCGGGGTCGGAAAATTGGTACCAGACTCGTCTGGTAGGGTAGCAGCACTGGCTCGATACATCGGCAGACCACCGCGAGTCATTGTAAAGGCCAGATATGCATTCAATCACCTCCAACGATACTTAATGAAGTCGAATGCATGGCGCATCTCTCAGAGATTGATCAACGCCGAGAGCTTTATCCTTTAGCTTTAGCTTTAAGCTTTCCAAAACGAAATAGTGGTGGAAATTTTTGAGTGCGAGATTTCTGAAGGAGACGTTTTTACTTTTGAAAGATCACCGTAAAGCGACTGTTCTTTGTGTTTTCTTTGTAGCTGGTTATAGAATATGTACAAATTTATTTATTTTTATCTGCATCTATTTTTTATATAGTCCTCTATTATTTATTTGTAGCGCAGTGGTTCGAGGCGCTTTGCAATACACATGGGATTGATCCACAGCCCCAGGCTCACTAAGCCCTTCATCCCTCCCGGGTGGGCAAATTGCTGCCGAACTTGTCTGGGAGGATAGAAACGTTGACTGAACACATCAGCAGCCCACTGCGAGTCATTGTAGAGGGCACTCCAGATATACATTGAAACACCTCCAATGGTGCTAAATGAAGTTGAATGCATGGCGCATGAGGAATTGATCAATGCCGAGAGCTCCATTCTTTTTTTATGTCCTTTATTCTTTGTTTATAATCGACATCTATTAACGACATCTCCGTTGTCGTCTTCAGTTAGATAGGCATCGCACAGCTATGTTCAATGTCGTCGGTCGGATGCCCATCCACTTTCGATGAGGCAGTAGTCCTGGTTTTCGTCGGTGTTCAAGGTATTCGACACCACGTCTATCATTCTGATCTTGACTAAATGCCATAAAAATCCTGTCGTTGAAACAAAGTATCGAGTTCTTATTTCGACTCAAACATTCTTCTAATCACTGACAGATTGGTTTATCGCCTGTTACCGCAATTCTTTACGCCAACTATCGAAAATAAGGTGTGCTGCACACGTAGTGCGGTGAATGACACTCGGTGAACAAGAGCCGGGTTTTCCTCTGGATTCCTCAGGATGTCAAATATGCTTTAAGAAGATGACCGACGCCATACTTAAAGTTCTTTATGAAAACTCTAAAAGAAAGATATGATGTTCGATGAGTTCCTAGCACGAGCAAAACTCACTGGACTACTCTTGCACGCGGCAGGGAAAAATGGAAGATTTACTGGCGCCTCGAATTACTCGACGATTTACGAGGCGACATTTGATACAGGTGATACGTCAATTAGAGCTAGAATGAGAAACCGCAGTAGTAAATTTTATTGGTGTTCCCTGTTTTCTTGATGAAATAGCACGAGGTTGCTGTTACAGTATTTATTTATATACAATAGCTGACGTTTCTGCGGTTTTGCCTTCTTCAGAGCCTTTTTGTTTTTTGTAGTTCTTCCAGTTATTTGGTAGAAACCAGCTGGAACGGGAGATATTCCTCAACCACGTAAGACTTTGTGCAGCTGGTCTCCACCAAATAGTTGGAAGGCTTACAAAAAGCAAAACGGCTCCGAAGAAGGTCAAGCCGCAGGAACGTTAGCTATTGTGAATGGTTAAACACTATGATAAACAATTCCGGGTTTGTTCATTAAGAAAGTAGTGAGTTATTCGTCATTGCTAAAGTTAAAACGAAGTCTGTCTTGAGATTTATCGGTATCCGTTAAATTTTTCATTATCATCAGTGGGCAAACAATTATGGACACTGATGTTTGGTCATTGGTTCGACCGCTCGCTTGAAGTGAGCCAAGCACTCTTTCTCTTCAGAGTCAAGATACTAGTACTAGACTTTTTTGGATTCACAGAGACACTGACTTGTTCTATTGGTAAATTTTCGTTAGTGGTTATGTGGCTCCACATGTGCACTGAGTATCTTCTACGATGCTACGAATGGAGTCGAATGCATATCTCATCTCTAGGCGATGACTCAACACCTAACGCTCTGTTCTTTATCCTCAACCCCTTGATATCTAGTGGATAATGTTGGTTTTTATCGATAGTGGTTATCCTTCCAAATGTCCATTCTCTAAGCTATGCGCTTCATTCCATCATGGAGCATCGACCCATTCCAGCCAGAAGATGCGTGGGCGTCGCACCTCATTATCAAAGTTGCTGATGAGGATAATACTCTGCTCGCTGTCTAGCGGAAGCACTGTCACATTCCCGTGTTGACGTCAGATGATAATCACTGATGCGTTCTAGAAATTCAATCCGCTGTTCATTTTAATTGCTATGAGTGCAAGCCCTGTTTTCTTTTTCGTTTTCTTCTTTCAAGCAATTAACAAAGAGATATGCGGTAAAGCTAAATGCTTGTCGGCCATCAGTTTTATTCATTCTCTTTGTTATCATCTTATCTTTATGGTGAATCATTGAGCTTGGTTTTTGACCTGCAGTGCGAATCCAGGTTATATTCGACACGGTAATTTTCTCGCTAGTAGCTGTCTTTGCTGGCCATTCATTTGCCTCGGATTGACGCAAAGTGTTTGGTTGCTTTAGAACTGATGGCTGCCAAACGGATGCACCAATGTCGACTCGTTTTTTTTTTAGCATTTAATACTTTCTCCTCTCTATTCATAAAATCATTTTGTGTTTTTCTGCTCTTCCATGTCATTACACGTTTATTTTCTCACTTTTTTCTTAATTTTCACGTGATTGGACACCCTACATAATATTGAGCGAGCCTCGGCAGTCCTTTCATTCGATTCGTTTCTTCTCGTCCACTATCCACAAAGATCTAATTTTTGGGTGTGGCTTCGGCTGCTGCTTGAGGATTTTCGCCTTCGTTTTGGATCTCGTTGAATGTTGGTCGAGTCGATTCTCGCTGTAGTAGTCGGACAGCCTTCATACATGGATTAAAGGAAGTTAGTTGAATCGAGACAAGTCGGGTACTAATTCGTGGACCTCCTGGGGTGATGGATGACTTGGTTACCCCGCTGCTGTGTTGAACCAGCGCATTGTTCATAATGAATGGCATCGTTATCACTTCGCTACCCACTTCTGCCTACTTTTTTATACTATATTCTATGCACTCCGATTTATTTACAAAAATTTCCTTACAATTATTATGTTCTGCTACTCTCCTTGTTGTTCCTGAAAGGATTACTAGCACGGACTGAGGCCTTACTAATGAACTTCTTTTGTACTTGAAAGAATTTTATAATTAGAACTTTTAAAATAAGAAAGCTAAATGAAAAATTGTTACAGGAGGAATTCTTGTAATAGTACCCAAGATCGACTTTCTATTAACCTCGGCACTGAATTGTGAATTCGTCGTTTTGTGTCCCAGCAATCGTGAGGTTGTTAAACGGCATATGTGTGCTTCCACACAACAACACACATGCAACATACAACAGAGCCGTAGCTGACGTTTCGGCCGAATCGCCTTCTTCAGAGTCTGGATAAAGGATAGAAAGCTCTCGGCGTTGATTCAGGAGGAATTCTTGTAATAGTACCCAAGATCGACTTTCTATTAACCTCGGCCCTGAATTGTGAATTCGTCGTTTTGTGTCCCAGCAATCGC
>MQTX01000049.1:269008-324365 GCA_009735665.1 Angiostrongylus cantonensis
TGAATGCATATCTGGCCTTCATAATGACTCGCGGTGGCCTGCCGATATATCGAGCCAGTGCTGCTATCCTCCCAGACAAGTCTGGTACCAATTTGCCGATCCCAGAGGGATGGAAGGCTTGGCGGGCTATGGGCGCCCCACGGGCAGGGATCGATTCCACGTGTGTGTCGCAGTGGCGCCTCCAACCACTGCGCCATACGCGCCCTTTCAGAGTCTGGAAGGGTGCTCTAACACGCAACTTACCAGGTCAAACGCTTCAACAGCACAAACAGAGAGATGAAAACAGAGGGTTTTTTCGAGAAGCCGTAGATCTTGTAACAATCGTTCAGATTTTCATCTTTCTGTTTGTGCTATTGAAGCGTTTGACCTAGTAAGTTGCGTATTAGTGTACCGTTCCAGGCTCTAAAGAAGGAGACTCTACCGAAACGTCAGCTGCGGTTGTGTTGTGTGTGTGTGTTATTGTATGGAAGTAAACGTATGCCGTTTAACAACATCGCGATTGCTGAGAGCGAAAACGAGGAGGAATTCTATTCTTAAGAAATTGTAATGAAAAATCTTATCTTAATTTTTCTACATCAATAGAAAAGCTAGGGCGCGTGTGGCGCCGTGGTTGGAGGCGCCACTGCGACATGCGATACTTAATGAAGTCGAATGCATGGCGCATCCCTCAGGGATTGATCAACGCCGAGAGCTTTATCCTTTATCCTTTTATAGAAAACCTAGAGCGCGGAGTCGAACATTCACTGGACTTTCATATATTTTATGATTTCCTTAGCATTTCTCATTGCTAGTAACGGTAATTTTTAAGGAAACCAAGTATAAACCGATAGATTCTGTTCTTCCAACTGATTTCGGCTTGATAAGATAGATGTTATCGACAGCTGTTTATTTTTTGCCTGTCGAGGAATTCCACAAATAGTTTATTTGAATATTTGGTTGGTCCATCTTCACTGATTGTGCGGGGTCCAGCATAATTTCCATTTTTTCGGATTTTTACTGGTTTAGCCATTGGTAGGCAGTCGCCGCCCTTGTACATCAGAGGGAGATTTGCCACCTTACGACATAAGAAGAGGATAAAGCTCTCGGCGTTGATCAATCCCTGAGGAGTGCGCTATGCATTCGACTTCATTAAGTATCGTTGGAGGTGATTGAAGACATATCTTCCTTTACAATGACTCGCGGTGGCCTACCGATGCATCGAGCCAGTAGCTGGCACCAATTTTCCGACCCGGAAGAGATGGAAGGCTTGGTGGGCCGTGGGCGCATTTCACGTGCGCGGCGCAGTGGCGACCACTGCGTCACCCGCACCCTTATGCTTCCTTGGTAGTATAGTGGTTAGTATCCGCGTCTGTCACCTTGCGGCATAAAGATATCAAGCTGTTAAACTATCGAACCATAGAGATATCAAGCTGATAGCAGGACAACGATGGATCTTGGTATTGGTTTACTCTTAACTGAGCTACCTGATGGAAAGCGCAAACTCCTCCTCAGCTTGGGAGCGCCTGCTGGGAAGATGAATGCCCCTGTTGTGCATTGCAGCCTGAAACCTAGGAACTCCTTCCAACCACCATGAAACTGTAAACCGTTGGGGGTTTCGCTTTATTACCGTAATTATTTCCGAAAGTTAGCGATCACCAGTGACAATCAAATATTCGTCTACCGTACTGATCGGCAGCGTTGAGAAGATCGGTCTCTATCTTTCTCGTGTTTATTGATGGATTTCTTCGCTACTTGTTATTAGTAACGTCTATTAGTATTTGTTGCACATCCAAGTAGGAAAGTTATTGGTTAAAGACCTTGAAGCAATTGCATAAATATAAAAGCCAGGAACTCTATAAAAAACATTAGAAAAGAATCGTATGAGGCCCAAATGTGTATTTTATTACAAATCGACCAGGTGAAAAGCGGAAATAAACGGAAAGAAACAGAAATTGAAAGAAATGAAAGGTGAAAAAAGGGGAGTTCATCGAATCAGTCAACCGCAGAAATTTTCTTTCATAAATTCGGGGTGACTTTTCACTACTGTTTCATAGGAGGCGAAAGAAAAACCAGTAGCGATGTGTGAAGTCGTTGTCAATAGAAGACGTTCATGAATAAGAAATGAGAAGGGAGAGGGTAAAGATCAGAGAAAGGACCACGGAACCGAACAACACCTTTATTTGTCGCGTTACTGTCATTCGGTACCACACGTGGCTGTTTTCATCTCATCGCATTTTCAGGAGTTCTCCATGGTACCGAGTCGTTCAAGCGCGTCACCGTCACCACAATCCACTGTGACGCCACTAGAAAAACACTATCATGAGCTGGAGTTCCGGATGCAAGTTGGATATTGGCGAGTACATTCGGCTAAAACCGTCTTCGGTGACAAAGTGAGTGACACTGGGAGCATTTCATTGCCATCGATTGGTTTTATCGATCGTTATTCCTTTTTTTGCACGCTAAACGATTTTCTTCATTTATGCGTCAAACAAGATCATGATTAATGTAATTTTTTAAGTGAATGTTTGTATTAAATATATCGACTTTAGTCGTACTCAATTTCTGGATGTATGCTAAAGGTAACTAACTAATGACGTTTGTATACGACTAGAAAGAGCTTTTCATTCCTGTCTTCTTAAGATTCGGCGACATTTATGAAACAAACTTGCTTGGGTAATCAATATCTATGTTATCTATAGCAGCTGTTATTTTAATGTCGCTTGCTTAGGCGTGGTGGTGTTTACGTGTTGAGCGGAATTTCAACTATATTCATCGGCGGGTGTCACCTAGAAACATATGTTTTTCCAAGAAAATAAATACTTTCTAAAAGATCTATGAAATATTAACTGGAGTCACACACTTTTACCGCCTTTCTTCACACCCTCCGTCATCACTAACAAGCGGCCCTCAAGGGACTCCAACAATACTCGTTCAGATTGGTTCGTTTTCTCACCGAAGTCCATGGATGTGATTCTCACGGAAACGTTAAATGCTCTATGAGCGTAGGTTTCATTGGAATTCGGGGATATCCATTTGTTCTTAAGCGTGTTTACACTGCAAGAAGACTCATCGCCTTCTGGATCAGCAGGAAATTAGTCTTCTTGCAACTAGGATTCTTCCAGGATGACGGTTATCCCTCTTCTAAGTCGATCGACTAGTGGATGATGATGTGAAATGCTTAATACTAGGAAAATATCTCATATTTTTCAAAGTTTATTGTTTACAATAGGCTCACTGCTTTTATTCCATGTGGAAACGCCTAAGCACTGTTATCCTAGATTCCACGGATAATCGGCTCGACTATTCAACAGCATTCATGACCGAAATGAAAAAATCCTGAAGCAGAAACCGAACCTACGCGCAAAATCTTCTTTGTTTCTTTCTGTTTCTTTGTCTTTGTTTAACATATTTCTTTTGTGTACATTAATCTTGTCTTGTCTTAACTAATGAGGATCTTTACATCGATGAGAGAAGAGTGATACATTTGATACATTTGAAAGAGGTTGGATATTGCTAACCATATTACTAAACATATGGCTATAAAGAATCTCTTTTACACGGTCCAACATCATTTATCACTGTGAAGAATCAAGCATTTCCTACATTTGATTCGTTTCCTCTCATCCACCATCAACGAAGGTTCTTGAAGATTTTGCAGCAGGGTTTGGCTAATGCTTCAGGATTTTTTCATCTCCGTCATGAATATCGTTAAATAGTCGAGTCGTCTTCTCCTGGAATCCTAGGGCAGCCGTGCCACAGTATTCTCACGTTGATGAGTGAGCTTCTTCCAAATTAGTCGATTCCCCCCTTTGCGAACACAGACGGATGAGCGGCTTGGTGGGCCAAGGGTGAATGCGAACAACTGCCTTGTTAGAGGTTGGCTCTTCCGCGTGGTGAACGCCATTATTTCCACTGCGCGACGCTCCTTACTGATAAAAAAGTTTATTAAGCCAGATGCCAATAAAATGAAAGGACTATCAGATATGCTGCTGTTCCGATGTGTCTGCTTTGCAGCATTAAACGCTGTGAGGAATTTTAAATAACTTCTTTCTAATATGATTTTTCGCGTATCTTATACTTTTTTTTCATTCTTACGGTCATCAGCATTCCATAGGCACACCGACAATCGACAATTACCACTGGTGGGCATTATCATTTCAGTAAAGAGTCGGACATCCACCAGTAGTATTCTGATGGTTTCGTTTTCCGAAATTATCGAGTAGATATTTCCTACTGAGAAAGCAGACGGTGGTTTGACTTTGGAGATTAGGGACATCACGGAAATGTAGAAGAGACTTTGGTATATCGCTCTATGGGAATGAAAGACACACATGATGCTATTCACTTCATGCTGATGTGGTCCGTCATGTAAACACATTGCTGCCACCGTTTGGAAGTGTTTAGCTGCTTGCATTAAGTCTGTTTGTGTATTTCTTATACTGTATGCTCCATGCGACAACATTTTTTCATAATAACGACTGGAATGTTTTTTGTGTACTTATAAGTGGTGAAGAGAGCTTTTGTTCACCGACGCTTAGCGCAACTTTTTTGTGGGATAAGCTATGTAGGTAGCTCTAAGCTCTATGCGGCGAGATAAACGGCCAAAAAGAAATTCTATCGTGTACGACTCATTTCGGCTGTTTTGCTGGGAAAAGCGTGCATCAGATGTGAGTGACTTCAGTACCAATGACGATATACGTAATCGTTTTACCGGAAGGATTTCATCGATCTTGCATAGTGTATTGATTGCGTCCTGTTTCCGAAAGTCACCTCATCTTTTTTTCCTTAGGAAATCAATCATGACTAAATAAGTAATGAGTTAAACTTTTATATAAAAAGTAAATAGCGCGCAGTTTTCAGATGCGGTTAAGAAATCTAGGAAAAATAGAGCGATCGGCTAAAGCGTGGACCCACTGAGTACGCACATGAAGCATTGCAACTCTATCAGGTCCCATAGCCGCGTCACCAGCAATTTTTTCCATTATTCACATATTTAACGTTGATGTTTATGTTTACTTCAGAGATGTTTACACTTTTATTACAAGAAGCTTTCAAGTTCTTCTTTGCTTTTTGTCCTCAGCAATTCACCAAAACCACTTTTGAATCGGAATTTTTCTCTAAGCGCTGTATTTTACTAAAAAATAAAACTAAATAAATAGCGCGCAGTTTTCAGATGCGGTTAAGAAATCTAGGAAAAATAGAGCGATCGGCTAAAGCGTGGACCCACTGAGTACGCACATGAAGCATTGCAACTCTATCAGGTCCCATAGCCGCGTCACCAGCAATTTTTTCCATTATTCACATATTTAACGTTGATGTTTATGTTTACTTCAGAGATGTTTACACTTTTATTACAAGAAGCTTTCAAGTTCTTCTTTTCTTTTTATCCTCACCAATTCACCAAAACCACTTTTGAATCGGAATTTTTCTCTAAGCGCTGTATTTTACTAAAAAATAAAACTAAATAAATAAAACCAAATCTAAAAATACAAAGTATGACTGCCATAAACCGATACAATTTGAGATGTTTATGTTTATTGCGAAAAAAATTACTTCCAAGTAAAATTATTTCAAATGGTGACTAATGATGTGAGATTAAAGGATGCTGAATCAAGGCTGATTTATCACCATTGACATGGCAATAACTATCGATTTATCGATTGGCTTACTGATCGATTGAGGCTACGGGGTTGTGGACTTTGCTTACCTAAAGTTTCAAAGTATGGAACTAGGGACTGTATGACCTGAGACGGGAATTGTTGCGTTGCGCTACGATTTCTGGTTAACTTTCGGTTAATTCGGTACATGACATATCAGAACAATTTTTTCAAACGCCGTGTTTTAGGGCGGACGCGAAATTCCTATAAATGAGAAAATTTTCGAAAAAATTCCATGATGGGTATTTTGTTAGGTATTGATCATCCAATCGGTAATGAAATGAAAGGTCATTCCTATCAATCGATCTAAGGGTTTAAATTATGCTGTGTATACGTTAGGGCGCGTATGGCGCAGTGGTCGGAGGCATCCTGGAACACACGTGGAATCGATTACCATGCCCATGACCCACCAAGACTTCCATCCCTCCGGGGTCGGCAATTGGTACCAGACTTGTTTGGGAGGATAGCATCGCTGGTTCGATGATACATCGTTAGGCCATCGCGAGTCATTGTAAATGCCAGATATGCATTCAGTTACCTCCAAACGATGCTTAATGGAGTCGAATGCATGGCGCATCCTCAAGGAAGGTGCTCGACGCCGAAAACTTTATCCTTTATCCTTCAAACATTGGTGGCTTTCATTTTCTCTACCTTTCTTTGTTTTCAATAGAAGAAGTGTTTGCAGTTTAAGCTATTTTGGCTTATATCGGTTATGTTATACTTCAGTTTCTCAGTTATTTTCGATCGCATATTGTTGTAGGAAGCATCGGTGATGGTGTTCGATCGAAAGAACAACGTGAAAGCACCGCCACGAATTGGTCGAATGAACAAATTCGCTCTTGTGGATCTCATCAAGTGAGTCTTTTATGGCCACCTCTGTATGACGAATATAACCAATCCAGTCCAATTTTTATCTGAGATATGAAATTTATGGTTTTAGACATAGGTTTCAAGATAAAGCTCTTCTCACTCTCTTTGACCGATGGATGCTAATAGCGTTGATAGAGTAAAATCATGGCTGAGAGAAAGGCAGTGCATGGGCTTGGGCTTTGGTTGGTGTGATGGAGGGCAAGTGACCTCTCAGTAAGTAAGTAAGCCAGGAAAATCGCTGATTCTATCTACTTCTCTCAGTTGATTTATATACAACCATCACTATCCGTGAACTGAGGTCGCGCTCATTTTAAATATTTCTTTTATCCTGTTTTGTTGTTCATTCGAGTTATACGTTGTTTCCTGTTCCTACTTTTTCTCATGCGCTACGCATCTTTTTCTCATCTCATCAAGATAGCTTGTCATTTACTGACTATTTCGTCGTCTCTATCAGAATCAGAAGTTTTTAAATGAATTCTATTAGAAACCATTGAGTTTTTGAGAGAGAATAAACAGGATTAAGTGCCGCCACCTTTATAATGTGAACATATAATTGTGGTCGGCAATTGTACCATCTCCACCTTGCAAATGATATCGTTGCTATGAAATCGAGCATTAGCGAAACGGAAGGGATGGTGGTCGATCTAGAGAACGAGTGTGGAAAGGTTGGTCTTCGGCTAAATCTCGGAAAAACGATGTTCATCAGGAACGGATTAGTTTCTTATGCTGCATTCGTGCTCAACGGAATGAATATTTCGTGATGCTTTAGTATGCACATATGGTTCGCATTGAAGTCAACTTGATGATCGATTTAGCTCTAGACTTGAGCAAAGGATAGCGAGATATTTGGAGAGCTTTCAAGAGCATTAAATGTTTAGTGAAGAGGACATTGAACACGCGACTTTTGCCTACCTACTCGAGTCTGCGATTCGTTCTTCCTTACCGTACACAACTTGGTTGCTATACAAGCAGGATGAAAGACAACTCAGCTTTACTGAACGCTCACCGCAGAGGACAGTGCTGAGAGTATTACACGTCACGCAGTTGAGATGTAAATCTGAAGTTGCATCTTACATCAATTAAAGACGTTGTTGTGTATGCCGAAATTTCGGTAATCAAGGTGGAAACATGATTCGTTTGAACGACAACCGATGGATAAGAGCTGTTAGGTATTGGCTTTCTCGGAATATCAAGAGCACATGAAACGTCACGCAGTTGAGATGTAAATCTGAAGTTGCATCTTACATCAATTAAAGACGTTGTTGTGTATGCCGAAATTTCGGTAATCAAGGTGGAAACATGATTCGTTTGAACGACAACCGATGGATAAGAGCCGTTAGGTATTGGCTTTCTCGGAATGTCAAGAGCACATGAAGAGCACCGACCCGATGGTCATAGTTCTTCATGAAAGCCTTAGAAGGAAGATACGATGCTCTGCGAGTTTCGAGAGCGAGCAGAATCCACTGAGCTACTTAATCGCATGGGAGGGGAAAAATGAAGAATTTATTGATGCGCGCTTGAATGCTAGGCTATCAACGGCATTACAGGTGTTATAATTGATTAAATGAGTCCTGTGCAATCACGTTTTCCTTGTATTGAATGATATCTGTAGTCTATCTTCCATCTTTGCTTCGAATTCACTTCATCCGTTCTTCATTGCATGATTCTCTTCATGATTCACTTTAACACCGACGATAATCTCTTCAAGTGGCATTTGCTGTTAAGCCAGCAATAAACTCGTTATAAGGCGACACCGTTTTCCTCAATCGTCGTAACCGTTTATGGTCGGCGAACACAAGAAATCAGAACAAATGGAGATCGTGTCAGGGTGTAAACAATTCATGACGACGTTCATATAGTGCATAGGAAAGTCATGATTTGTTAAGAAGCATGCGGCCATTGGATCCAATATAGAATGATGAAATAGGTTTCAAGGAAAAAGATCTTCTGTCTATAAGAATGATAGATTTATGGGAGAGGTCTTCGTTGGGATCCCGTGTGAGGCATGGGCTATTGATGTTGGATGTTGTGAAGAGTGGGTGTAAGATGAAATCTACTCCACTAGCAATTCTTGATGAAATCTTCTTTCTATGGATGATACACGTTGACTAACTAGCATGTGTCGATGTCTATGCGTTTGGTTTCCTGTAAAATGCTGTTGTCAAACGTCAGCTGATCTTGAACTTTTATGACGATGGGGAAATCAGCGTCGAAAGATTTTCACAGTTGAGTTCTTTTGCTTCAGGTCATCGTGTCCTGGAATTTTATTGTCGCTCGCCCCAACATCATAAAGGAGAGAGCCCAATGTACTTGGTACTGGGGCTGTCTTAATATTTCTGGGCTATTTTTTTTCTAATCCTGAAATATCCATCTTACATCTTTTTTGAACCATCATTATAGACGGTGTGATTGTGGAATATTTGCTTCATGGCGATTATGTTGTTTGAAACATGGCGATGACTAGCAATATTTGTTTTTCTCCCCACTAGGCTTCCCAAAGAAAATATTCGACGCCTTCTTTGCTTGGGTAAACCTGTTATGGAGCTAAAAATATCCGTTTTACATTGCGATTCACCATCCAGGAATAGCCCCTTCTCGATGTGTCTTTCCTAGAATGCTATTGAATGGGAGAATCGTTGTTATTCTAATCGATGCCTAGATGGGACGAATTAACCAGAATTTGGGTAGTATGCCAGGTACTTTCTTGTCTGGGGTAGTTTGTACGGCTGAGAGGACTTTAGTGTATCCAAATTGGTAACACCGTAAGGCACCACCTTTTAATCGATTCGTAATTGTATTAAAACTTTCAATCAATCAATAGACATCAAAATTATTGTGTTCCTTTTCATACTTTCTTCAGATTTCCGTTATGTATAGTGAGCCCTAGTTTCTTTCCTACTTACTTTTCATCTTCATTTTTTATCTTCGTTTTTATTCATTTCTATTTCGTCTGAAGGTATGAAGTTGGTCAGCTCTCATCTCTTGCACATCCTCGAATTCTACACGTCCAACAATCGTTAGAAGACTCAAGGTTCGTTTTTTAAATCGCTTTCGCATATCGATTTTTTTACTTTTCACCACTTTTTCACCTAAATTTTTTTTTGCTTTTCACCACTTTTTCACCTTAATTTTCCCACTTATCTGCCTTATCAGTTATTTCTCATTCATCTCTCAGACTTGTTTTAATGGATATTTTAGAATTTCATGTCTAGGTTGTAAAGAAAATGCAGCGGTTACTGGCGATATCAAGGAACGTCAGAGGTTTCTAAGTCCAGCAGATTTTTTCTGTTGAATACTTTTGGCAAATTCGACTAACTGTTATCTATTTTGAAATTGCCAAAATGCTATGAAATTTCTACCAAATACTTTTCGAAGCATTTCTGTGAAAGCCGTCGAAACTGGAGGGTAAACTTATTTCAGAGGTAGATCGAAGCCGACTCTTTTATCCCTATACCTTTTTACTGCAATAACTTATAATTTCTGAGCTTACGAAGCCTCTCATCTATCCGGGATCGTGAAATTTGAACCAGATTTGTCTGAGAACAGTTGAAACCTTGCAATCGAATTGGGAATGCTTGAGCCCGAGTAGCATGGAAATGCAAAGAGAGTCGACTCGATTAGCATTCAAAGATATCCATAAAGAGGACAACAATCCTCAAGTGGTAGCCGAGATCATAAACGAAAACTTTGAAACTCCTAAAAGATGATGACAGCGAGGAAACGAATGCAGGAAGTGCTGGGATCCACTCAGTATTTGTATAGACGAGCTGTGTAAAAAAGATAATCTCACAACGAGATGTGTGCGTCGCTTCGTAGAGTGTGATGACCATGCAAGAGAAATGTCCAACTGTTTAGGGAATTTCTTGCCTTTGCGACCGAATCGGTTTTCGCGTCACTGGATCTCAAAAAAAAGATGAGATTTCCAATTAATAATATTTTGCGAATCCTTATATAAGGTAGCTCGAGGATGGTGTCTCTTCCTCTACAAATGCGATGACCGACATTTCGGCGATTTCGCCTTTCTGAGAGCCATTTAACTCCTTAGATGGAGTAAGGTCAATCGTGTGTAGTTCACATATTACTCGTAATGTACTCGGAATTGAAAACAGGTTTTTCTAGTTCAGAGACAGTCATAGCTTTATTTTAAATTCGGTTACGATTTTCAGATTATCGATGGGCTTTCGTATTTGCACAATTCTGCGAAGATCCTTCACGGTAATCTGACTCCGTCCGCCATATTCGTCACTAACAGTCGACAATGGAAAATTGCCGGTTTCGCGTTTGCAGTGGCCGCAAAAGAACCGGTGAGTGACGGAGCGCATCGGACGAGATGCTGCCAGCAGTCTTACGGCTGTCGTTCCCGTATAGAGTTTCGATGAACGTTTAATAAACAAATGATGTTTATTTTTTCAGAATTTTGTATCTATAAATTGCAAGCGTGTTAAGGGGACGAAAAAAAAGTGCTCAAGGAAGCATTTTTCAACTTCTCAACTATTTTTGTTATTCGTGAAAGTGTTGCTAGTCGTTGATCGGGAAACCTAAACTGAAAACGATTTCAACGTTTTTACTCGGGTCCCTAGCTGTAAGCAAATCTTCTAAGAAAGTCATGACCGCTTCTAAAACATCTCAATCGCATGGTTCCTGAGATCAGCACCGACCCGTGACTGCCTGTAGTGGTTATGTGGACTGGGAAGATCCTAGGTCCTTTTTTTTGTATGAGAAATGCTTTTTCGTACGGAAAATGCAAAGAAATTTCATTTATCCAATTGTGTAAAATGTGATGGGAGGTCTCAAAGATTATAAATATGGCCTGTCCAATTATCCAAAAACAGGTCATTTACATTCATCTCGTCCAGTTTAGAATCTAGCTAGATATCTGCTTTTTAAGTTTATTTACTTGGATACTTGGACGAACCGTCCTCACTAGTTGTTCGGACCCCAGCATAATCTTCACTTTTTGGGAGATTTACTAGTTTAGCGATTATCGTCCCTGGAATCCCGAGGTCAGCCGGTGCCCTGTCACCACGAGAGGCAGTCGCAGCCCTTGTGGATCAGAGGGAAATTTTCCACCATGCGACTAGTTCGATGCCAAGAAGGTGGTGGATCCTGGTATCGGTTCACTCTAAGCTGGGCTTCCTGATGGAAACGCCATACTCTTCAGCTCGAGAAACCCTACTGGAGGGATGAATTCCCCCGCTGTGCATTGCAGCCCACCACCGAAGAACCCCTCCAAGCCACTATGAGGCAGTAAACCGTTAGAAGCTTTTTAAGTTTCAATTTTTCAATCCTGACGAGATTTAGTAGGAAAAGCTTGGAGGATTTCTTCTTAATTGTAGCAACCAGTTGATGCCAAAGGCTAAACTTTTTCTATAATAATAAAAAATGATTGTAAAGATTTTAAACTTTGGTATTTCAACTGCTTTACAACAACATGACAATCATATGAGTGCGGACGAAGAAAACACAACAAAAGCAATCGGTATAATGCATCAGCCCTCAATTTATTGATTTTTTAATTTATAGTGTTTCATTGAAGGATTGTTATCCATGTTTTCCGTGGACTAAGAAACTTCCACCGATTCTGCAACCGGATCTAGATTTCCTGGCTCCGGAATATCTGGCTCCGAATCAACAGACGGTCACATCGGCTGCCGACGTGTTCTCCTTAGGAGTGCTTATATGTTGGATCTATGCAGGTGAGCTCACACAACCTATGAAATGTCACTGTATTATTTTGAAGCGTAAACGACACTTTTTCTTTGAAGAGGGTTTTTAATATTTAATACTATTATCAGAGATATGTGTAGCGCAGCGGTTAAGGATACCCTACCATGTACACGGGATGGTTGCTTCGACGCAGCATTTTGGGTGCATAAACATTGCAAGGCCGGTACACTGGGACGAAACATGTCCGAGAGGGCGAAATACTGAACAAATACATCCATAGAATTCCATATTTCATTGCGTAGGATGAATATGAATTAATTCATCTTTACGGAGCTTGGGGGCGCCACCGCAATGCTACATACGTGGAATTGATCCCGGCGCCCATGGCTCATCAAGCTTTCCATCCCTCCGGGATAGGCGAATTGGTACCAGACTTGCCTGGGAGGATAGCGGCATTGACTCGATACGTCGATAGGCTATCGCAAGTCATTGTAAAGGCCAGATATGCATTCAATCAGCTCCAACGAAACTTAATGAACTCGAATGCATAGCGCATCCCTCAGAGATTGATCATCGCCAAGAGCTTTAATCTTTATCCTTTTTATCCTTTATGGAGCTTAAAGAAGTCGAATACGTTATTCATCTCTTATAGATTGATCAGTGCCAAAGACGTTCGTATATTCAAAACTGTTATAGTTACTTTTGTTGTTATCATTACTAGTGTGACTTCACATCTTCTCTGTAAGTGAGGGTTCCTAGGCCATTTAAAGCCTCGACGGTTGAACCTTTGCTACTGGCCAATTTTTCGGTACGGATCAGGAGCGACCAGTTGTGTTGTTACGATGGTAGATTCAGGCGATTAGTGACGATCAAAAGCCACATAAAATTGTAACGTTTTTATTTTTCGTTGTCATTTAGTTAAAAATGTCTGAGAGTAGCGTAGCTCCCGAGTTTTTAAAGGCAGACATAACTTTTCTGCTTTTCTCGAAGCCATCCCTTGAGCAGTTCCCATTTCGTGTTGCTTAATTGCCAACCTTTAGCCTAATTGACGTGTAGGATACAATTCTCATTCTCATAAGCTGGTCTAGTCACATGTAGATGAATTGGATTATGTGTTTACGGAAAGAAAAAAAATGGCTGTGACACAACAAAAACAGAGAGTCCATCCACTCGATGTACTTGAGCCCTAGGCCAAGACGCCTTTACTCTGAGTTCAAGTGGGAAGGTATTATGTATCTACATGACCGAGTGACTTTGCTCAGCCGTCAGATTCGTAGATTGTTATTAGTTTTATTGTTATTGTCGTTATTATCAGTAATTATTATTATTAATCTGTGTATTTATTATTTATTCATTATTTAGTGCTATTGTTATTCTTGTTATTGATTGGCACATGTAACTCAATGCTAAGGGATTCCCTGCAACACATATGTTGTCATTGGATTGAACCTTCATCAGATTAACACTCCCGAGACGAGCGGCCTCTATGGAAATCATTTCGAAGTTATGGGAGTGGCCGTCATAGGCTCAATGAGGGTCATTTTAAATCTGGTGATTTATTTTAACCACAGCACAGATTTCCAATACTCTTTGTAAACAATGGTTAACTTATCCAATACAGACGCTGTGGCGGACGTCGAACATGGGTGGGTGTCCTCTTAAGAATTCCTCGCTTAACAATTCGAAAATGACGTGTTTTTGGCCGAATTAAACGAGAGACTGCTGCTTCTGAAGGGAATCTGCATTATAGAGACTGTTGCTTTTAGGGAGAGAGCAGGGGTGTCTGTGGTGTACTTGAACAATGAACTTCGGCACTAGAGAAGGCTTTTCGCAACGATGTAATTAATCATTGAGGGTACATATTCAGAGTGACCAAATTTTCACAGACTGGATCCATCAATGCGCTTCACCAGGGTTTATCCTTACATTCCACTCCCACATCAAGTCTTATCACCTCGACCATAATGGAATTCCTGAAACTAATTCTCAAAAACATTTAGTGTACAATCAGTAGTCCATAATATACACATGTATATTGATTCATATTGAGATTACATATATATAATATATATATTTTTTTATAAAAGGATAGAGCTCCCGGCGTTGATCAATCTCTGAGGGATACGCCATGGATGCGACTTCATTAAGTCCCAGGAACACCACCCAGCCACGATGAGGCGGTAAACCGATGGGAGAGAATAACTAATTCCTTCTAATTTTAAACTTTTGTCAAATGAAACGGAAGCCGTTAGAATTTAAAACACTTCATTTACTAAAAAACCAACTATCTTTTATAGTAGTGTTCGTAAGAGTACCGTTTCTCAGTATATTATTTCCAAGGAAATAAACTTAAGTTACTACTGACTATTGACTATGATGAAACTACTGATTGCTCCGTCTTCTGAAATCGCGACGATAGATCGTGGCCATCATACGGAATGATAGGGCCCATGAAACGACAGTGCAGACTTTCTTCTATATGCCTGTCAAGTTCCAAATCCTGAAATTCACTAATCATTGAAAAGTTGTCGACAGTTTTGGAAGAGCGACCATCGCACGTTGGTAATTGGAGCATAATTTTTGACAAGTAACTGGTAGTAATTTCGAACATTACAGCATTCCTTTTATAACTTAAAACTTCAGTAAATCATGACAGTTGTGCTATTGCAGAATGGACACGTCTTTTTTCATCAAACACAGGCGTT
Organism: Angiostrongylus cantonensis; assembly: GCA_009735665.1. Lineage (NCBI taxonomy): Eukaryota > Metazoa > Nematoda > Chromadorea > Rhabditida > Metastrongylidae > Angiostrongylus > Angiostrongylus cantonensis. Next base: position 283,887 of record MQTX01000049.1, read on the forward strand.
TTTATATGAACCGAAAAATAGGGCGATGTGGAGAAAATGGACCATACGCAGGAGAACAGACGGACGGAAATTCTAAAGGCAGAGAACAATCAAGTTGTAAAACGGAAATCGCAAAGAAGGCGCGGAGCTAACTAGGAACTGCCGAATTGGCCGATATGACATGCAGAAGTATCACAATGAGAATAGGATTAGAGAACGGTGGAAATTCTTTCGAAAAGCAGAGAAAAACCGAGTTATAGAACGGAAATCGCAAAGAAGGCGCGGAGCTAACTAGGAACTGCCGAATTGGCCGATATGACATGCAGAAGTATCACAATGAGAATAGGATTAGAGAACGGTGGAAATTCTTTCGAAAAGCAGAGAAAAACCGAGTTATAGAACGGAAATCGCAAAGAAGGCGCGGAGCTAATTAAGAACTGCCGAATTAGCCGATGTGACATCCGGAAGTGTCAAAGTGAGTGCAGCGAAAAACTAGGCGTTGTCTGCTTTCCTTCGTGTCATCAAACGCGTCGTGACGGTAGTGTTGAGCTGCCTCCAATGACGCAGCTTTCCATTCCTTCGTGTCATCAAATTGGTATCAGACTGGTTTGAAAGGATAAAAACATTGACTAGATACATCGGCAAGACAACTTTAGTCATTGTTAGGTCAAAGTCACCTCTGTAGTGCTATGAATGGTGTCGACTGCTTCGCACATCCCTGAGGGATTGATCAACACCGAAGGCGCTGTCCCTCTCTATCACAGCGTTATTGCTACTTTTTCTTATTCTTTTACATTAATACCTTTTTCAAAGAACTTCAGGTGTAGAAAGTTAACCGTGTTGGTTTCAGGCGGTAAGCGCCTCATTGATGCAAAAAATAATCTAGAGACTCATGCGATCATCTGCGGTCAGGCAAGTACTTAAATTATTATTTAAAAGAGGGAAAAAAGAAGAACATGTCGAAATTATTATTCAAAAAGGAAAAACATTGTTGTGGACAACAGTATTTCATTACAAGGTTTCAAGTGATGCGGCGCAGTGGTCGGAGGCGCCCTGCAACACACAAGGAATCGATTCCCGAGCACGTCATCTACCTCAATCCTTTCGGGGTCGGCAAATTGGTACCAGACTTGTCTGTGTGGGAGGATAGCAGCACTGGTTCGATACATCGGTAGACCACCGCGAGTCATTGTAAAGGCCGGATATGCATTCAATCGCCTCTAAATGATGCTCAGTGAAGTCGAATGTATGGCGAATCCCTCAGGGATCGATTAACGCCGAGCGCTTTATCCTTTTTTATTCTTTACACAGTTCTGTAGGAGCGATTCTGTGTAAAGGACAAGGCCAATAAATGTCGGTCTATTTAATATATTAAGGGTTTTAAAGAAGAGGTAAAGAAACGGAAAAGGTTTAAAGGTCATATGAAAGCCGAAAGCTAGTGAGTTATTAAAAATCGCCGATAAGCTGTGAAAAAGTTGTAAATTGATATAGCAGCAGTCGTAGATTTCTAACTCTTGGTCTTATCATAAAAAGGTACAACTAATTGGATACAAACAAAAAACAGAGAATGTTATAAAGCAATGATCGTATCCATTTTGCAGTTGAACGAAGCACTGAACTGCATCTCTGAAGAGCTGGGCTCGAATCTGAAAGAATCTATGAGTAAGGTGCTTAGTTTGGACGTAGAAGTTCGCCCTACAGTGCAACTGCTTTCACTGGTTTGTTTTTAGCTTAGTTTTTGCTTCACAAAATAAAAACAAACATGATCAAAGTAAATCATCGCTCCATTTTAGAGGCCCATAAGGGAAATAATAGAGTAAATAATGTCATCGTAAGTACTTAAATTATTATTTAAAAGAGGGAAAAAATAAGAACATGTCGAAATTATTATTTAAAAAGGAAAAACATTGTTGTGGACAACAGTATTTCATTACAAGGTTTCAAGTGATGCGGCGCAGTGGTCGGAGGCGCCCTGCAACACACAAGGAATCGATTCCCGAGCACGTCATCTACCTCAATCCTTTCGGGGTCGGCAAATTGGTACCAGACTTGTCTGTGTGGGAGGATAGCAGCACTGGTTCGATACATCGGTAGACCACCGCGAGTCATTGTAAAGGCCGGATATGCATTCAATCGCCTCTAAATGATGCTCAGTGAAGTCGAATGTACGGCCAATCCCTCAGGGATCGATTAACGCCGAGCGCTTTATCCTTTTTTATTCTTTACACAGTTCTGTAGGAGCGATTCTGTGTAAAGGACAAGGCCAATAAATGTCGGTCTATTTAATATATTAAGGGTTTTAAAGAAGAGGTAAAGAAACGGAAAAGGTTTAAAGGTCATATGAAAGCCGAAAGCTAGTGAGTTATTAAAAATCGCCGATAAGCTGTGAAAAAGTTGTAAATTGATATAGCAGCAGTCGTAGATTTCTAACTCTTGGTCTTATCATAAAAAGGTACAACTACTTGGATACAAACAAAAAACAGAGATAGAGAATGTTATAAAGCAATGATCGTATCCATTTTGCAGTTGAACGAAGCACTGAACTGCATCTCTGAAGAGCTGGGCTCGAATCTGAAAGAATCTATGAGTAAGGTGCTTAGTTTGGACGTAGAAGTTCGCCCTACAGTGCAACTGCTTTCACTGGTTTGTTTTTAGCTTAGTTTTTGCTTCACAAAATAAAAACAAACATGATCAAAGTAAATCATCGCTCCATTTTAGAGGCCCATAAGGGAAATAATAGAGTAAATAATGTCATCGTTCGTCGAAGACGTCATCAAAGATCTCTGTCATAACAAACCATTTATTAAAGAGTTCGCAGCGACTATTAGCTCAGAGATTAGAGCCTCCTCGACAATTATCCCTCTATCCTCTCTCTAGAGGGCATATGACATCATTTTAACCCACTATTATCAAGTGTAAATAAAAGGGTGAAAGTGAATGAAATCCTCAATGATCAAATGCAGAAGTCTCATGGGATCATCAAAGATCTCTGTCATAACAAACCATTTATTAAAGAGTTCGCAGCGACTATTAGCTCAGAGATTAGAGCCTCCTCGACAATTATCCCTCTATCCTGTCTCTAGAGGGCGTATGACATCATTTTAACCCACTATTATCAAGTGTAAATAAAAGGGTGAAAGTGAATGAAATCCTCAATGATCAAATGCAGAAGTCTCTTGGGGACTTGTATCTCATCATAATCTACAAGTAAATCACTCTGATAATCTCTTGCTGCTGTGGAAAACAGCCAAAATGATCTATTGTTGGGCGGCTAGAGCGACCAAGCGCCAAACCAGGTGTGGGTGAACTCTGGGCGATATTAACGTTATAGTTGCTGAGCATCAGAAGAAATTAAATGATCCAACACGTCGTGCACATATTTAAATAACAAGAGTTGTTTCTCAGAGCCGTCACTATGTGATGGGTTCAATACCTTGGAAAATTGCTACGAGACCTTTTTGGGACGACAGCAGTACCCACTCGACACATTGCTAGATCACCACTAATCATTGTATGAACCGGATTTATTCGCCTCGATCGATGCTTAGTGAAATCAAATGTGTGGCGCACCCTCAGGGATTGATCAACACGGAGAGCTTTATCTTCTAGTCAGTAATAGAAACTTCACCCTAGCAAAATAGCTCTGGAAGCACAGTAGGGTCTCATGCGATAAGAAAAGTATAAGCGCATGTTCGACTCCACTTTAGTCTGAACAGGCCTCTTTTTCCTGTAAACTAATGTGAGACTTGTATGGAAAAATGTCCACTTGATACCCAAAGGCCGATCAGTATTTCTGGTGAGAATCTCGGAATGTACTTGTAGAGCTCTCACAGGAATTCAGGCGGATTGACAGACTCGATTCAGTCAGAAACATTCATGAACAAGACAGAATTCTTTGGTAGCAGATATGCCCACACGAGTGCCTGAAGATTTTTGTGGATGACGGATTGAAAATGAATGTAAAAAGTGCATGGACTTGCACGATGTGAAGGCGGACTATGTAAATAGGAAATTAACCAGCATTTAAAAATTTTGAAAAATTTGAGAAACACAAAGTGGGTAGAAGTTTATTACGGATCGATTAAGAGTTTCAGATTAAACACTTCGACGATCCGGCGCTTTCAGCACTTCGACAGCTCGACGACATTTCACAGGTGTTCGATCCGTCCCAAAAAGCGCATTTCCTTGGCCAAACTCTTGTCTCAGCGTTGCCGGTAATCCCGGAAGTGAGCTACCAATCGTTTTTAGTTATTTATTCATCATTTCATTACTTATACATTTCTACATGGTACTTTCAATGATTTATAAGCACATTGATTAGGAAATCCATACACCTATTTTTGAAGCCGGTAACAATTTATCAATGAGTGAAGCCAAGAAGAAGGTAAAAAAGAGAAGTCGAACAAGATAAAATCTTCCTGGTTCCTCTTGTTTAAAAAGTTTCACTTTTTTTTATTTATTTTTACTTCGGTGTAGATTTGGAACAGTGCTTAATGCAATCATGCGCGACTTTTGGGACACTGTAAAATATTGCACAAACAAGGTTATGCGGGCTCAGTTGTTGGTTTAATTTGATGAATCAGACACTTTCATGGAGATTTTTAAAGAAGATTTGAAGAATGATTAACAAGATAGAGCGATATGAAGCCATATCTTATTACTTTTACCATTCAAGGCTATTTTTCTTTATTTCTACGTTTTCAATTGGAATGAAATAGAAGAGTGTGATTGATCAACAGAGCAAGCAGAGAGAGAGCATCTATCTATTTTCTATCTATCCACTATCCCTATCGTGCTGCTAAAGCTTAATTTTCAATTTAAATCAACTTGTTTATTTTTGTAAGTTTATGGATGTAGTAGGCTTTTTGTAGACGATATGGTTCTCACGAGTGTTGCCGCGTTTCAATGAACAGTTGTCCGATTCGCACGAGTTGTTTGCTCCATTAGCGAAGACGTTATTCTTCATACTCGATCATTGTGAAAGTCATAATATCTATAAACTACGCACATGGATGCGGAAGATCCTCGATCACACCACTCAGAAACCGGTACGACTCTATTTATTATTTACTTATTTTTTTATTTGTTTACATATTCATTTGCTCATCCCCCATTCATTATTGGGTCCGTTATTATCATTCGCTTCGTGACCATCATTGTATTCCAAAAATTTTTTCATGCACCTTTTTCCTAGAAATATGCCATTTTTCTACTGCACTATTCGTCTCCTCTCCCAACCGTATACCGCCTCATCGTGGCAGGGAGGTGTTCCTGGGTGCTGGGTTGCGATGTACAGCTAGCGAGGGATTCATACCTCCAGCAGGGTCATCGAAGCTGATAAGGAGTCCGTCGTTTCCAACAGGAAGCCCAGCCTACAGTGAAGTAATACCAGGACCGATCACCGTCCTGATATCAAACAAACATAGTGGCAAATCTCCATATTCATCTCCACTGATCCACATTCAAGATTCAAGATTCAATGGATCCCCATGTTGTAAGAATTCAATATTCAATGGATCTCCATGTTGTGGTACATGTGATCTAGATCATGTAACAAAATAATGGTAATAATAATAATAATGAGAATTACAAAAGTAAATCCAGTGATTTCAAGGACCTCCCTCATTGAGAGAATTCACAGCTAGGTAGTGGCAAGGGTGCTTGAGTGGTGCTGTGCAAGTATCCAAACATCCAAGTACTATCCTTCTCCTTTTGTACTTCCTCTGTTCGTGCAATTGTAAACCCTTTTTGTGCCTTCAAGTTGGTTTCACTTTGCCTTTACTAGATGGGTAAACAGTAAAATGGCAGCTGAGTGATGTAATAGAACTCACAAATCGGGAGAGTCACAACAAACCAGATGGGTTCTGGCAAATCGGTATAAAGGAAGAGAATGAAGCAGGAAATCTTTTGAAAAAATCAGCAATGAAATTAAATGTGAAGAAAAAATTTCGAAGAATTGAAACGTGTAAGAACACGTAACAAAATATGACGAAATAGGGATGTGGTGTAAAATGAGAGACACTGAGAGACAGGCGAAAGGAAGAACCCGCATGGTGTGCCGGTAAACGCGTTGATCCCCAGAAACGCTAATGGCGCGTTCGTTCCCCACTGCAATCACCTGTAGTCCAGAGTGTTGCAAATATCTCAGCATCATTGTGGTTTTATCACACCGTATACCATGCCATGAAAAGTTGTAATAATAAACAAAAAATAAACAAAGTGTGAAGTATTATTAAAACGTGCAAAAAAAATCACCCAACATGATGAATGAGCGAGTGAAGTGAAAGGATTCTCCGGTAAAATTTGCTTAATTATGAAAAGCCATGTGACAGTTATGACAGGGAATGTGAAGAAAATGAAGGATAGCGGTATGACTCTTTCATTTTCTTTGCACTTTCCTTTTTTCGTTTTAAACTTCTCTCTTTTCGTCTTAGGGCCACTTTCACCTACAAGGGATTCATTTTTGTTTTTTTCCTCGTTTTTTTTTCGTTGTTCTAAAATTTTCTATCGGATGTTTCCGGTGATCTTCTAACTTCTACAGCATATTTATGCCGTTAGATCGAAGCATTCTTCCTTTTTCTTTTATTTTACGAAATAACGTATGGATTCTCAAAAGCCTATCGATCGTTCCTCTTATTAAAGTGTGTTAAACAATTTCACACCACTTTTCTTCCGTGATTTTTTCACGTCACAATGCTGTTTGGTATAAGTCGATGATTCATTGACCCTGGAGAAATGGAGTGGGAATTGATTTCTCTGGACATGATGGAACCATGGCAGTGCGCGAATCGGATGTCGCCACTGCCACCGCGCCATCCGCACCTCAATTGAACAACTAGAAAAGATAATTTAAACAATCGATTTCTCGGCGTGTTTTTCGTTTTCTTTGAATTCGTCCTTATGATGTAAGAAAAAAGTTCTTCCTCCTTTTCTCTCTCTGACTGGTTTTCGCAATTTATTGGTGTTATGTGGAAGTAAATGCTTTAGAAAGCACAAAATTGCTTTGTAAATTATCAGCCGTTTCCATCGTATCTGCCTAAAATAAGTTTAGGTTTTTTAAATTATAATGTGGCCTATTTCTAAACCGCCTATAATATCCTACTAGAAGAAGAAAACAGAGGAAAAAGTAAACAGAATTCAGTTTCTACGAAAGATTCTGTCTAGGTCTTTTTTCCAACATTTGGTTTTACTGTCTTTTTTTCAATTAAACATTACTCCAATAATAAGGAGCTCGTGGTGGAATCGAGGTGATACCACTGCGCGGTCGGCCCAGGTTATCCACGCTCCGGTTCGATCCCTCTCTCGCTCACTAAGCTTTTCATCTCTCCGGCGTCGGGAGATTGGCATCAGATTTGTGTAGGATAAGCTCACTCCTTCCAGTTAAAGTGGGAAAGCTTTTACACGGCTATTTTAGTAGTCCAGGGAGAGTCGATTCGACTAGCATTCAATGAAATTTGTGACGAAGCCGAAGAAGAACTCTCAAGCAGCACCCGAACTCACACCCAAAAAAGTGTCACTCCATGGATAGTGGATGCGAAGAAAATAGTCGAATTCAAGATTCAATGGATCCCCATGTTGTGGTACTCGTGATCTAGATCCTGTAACAAAATAATAGTAATAATAATAATAATAATGAGAATGACAAAAGTAAATCCAGTGATTTCAAGGACCTCCCTCACTGAGAAAATTCACAGCTAGGTAGTGGCAAGAGTGCCTGAGTGGTGGTCCCTGGTGGATTTTCAACACCTAGCAAAACCAGAAGTTTTTGTGCAGATGAATATTTAACCATTGCCATTGCTCCACGAAAATTCCATAACCAGGTTATTGGGAAATACGAGAAGGGGGTAGATTTCCGCGAAAGAACAAACCACCTTGCTCTAGAAGATCCTGACAAGGTAAGTGCTCTGCAATGCCACATTATATAGCCAACCCATTGAGTTATTTGTGTTTATCACCTCTCTGTTCAAAATGCTGAAAATAAAGTTGACTCATTAGAAAAGCCTACTGTCCTTCCGTATCTCTGATAAAAACGATTCCAATTAGATGGTTTTGGCCCCATTAATCGTCCGTTGTGCGACGTGTTGCCTATTCCTGCGTCATCAATTTGTCGAACGTTCTCCATTTTCGAATTTAGATGCTTTGAAATAGTTAAGATTCATAGATCGACCTTTTTTCGAAGAGGTGTGGGTGTATTTTCTCTCACAAAAGCTTCTACTTCATCGTAATCAATAGCAGAAGGACGTACGCAACGTTCTTTAATTTCAACATGGAATTTGCCGCATCGAATTTTTTCACACTCACATTCCATTCGTTAACCTTTCTCCATCTCATACGTAATTTATACTTGGAGTCGTTTACGTTCACTACGTCCGATTTTGACTCCGTGGAGGAAGATTTGAAAGAAAAATGGTGTTTTGAGACATGAAGCTCTAACCTTTCAAATGAGCCAAAACGCGGATTGTGTTGTAATTCAGTTATACGAAGCGAAGGAGCACAAAGTCAGCCTACCAGTATTATACATATATTTTTCCTTATTCTATTTGATCCGTGTTCACGTCTACCGTACGAATCCCAGCACTTCTCACATTCTTTTCGCTTCATCGCATCCATTGTCAACGAAAATGTACCAACTTTTGACGTATGGCTTCGGTTGCTGCTCAAGGATTTCCACTTCGTCTTCTGAAATTGTAGAATGTTTGTCCAGCTATTCTCCTTTGAGTCCTGAGACAACCGAGCTGGAGCGTTCCCAATTGGATTGCAGAGAGTGCTTTTTCCCACATAAGTCCGGTACCAATTTTCCGACTTTGGAGGAATGAGAGGCTTGCTTGGCCCGAAACGGAATCGAACTAGCACCATGCTCGTAATGAAGGGCATCACTTCCACTGTGCTATACGCTCCTAGTATCATATAAGTTGTTTTTCCGAACAATATAACAACAGCACCTCAAGCGATGATTACGTCTTCGATGTCTGAAGTGTAGCTATTTTAACTGCTCATAAGCTTTACTTTGTCTAGAGCTTCAACTTTTGAAAAGATCTTTTCGCTTTTGTTTTTCTTTTTTTTTAACGCTACCCTTTTCTCGAATGCCCATTTGATTGGTTGCGTAAGTTTTAGCTTGAATTTCCAATTTGCCATAGGCTGCTCGTTCTCGTCTTTTACATTATATTTTCTTTACACAAATGATTTATGACTACCAGCATGCCATTTTTTCTACATCATCCGTCTTCACTTTTACTGTGCGGACCTCAGCACATTAATTCGCTTCCGCGCGATTTAATCATTGGCGACACTCTTCAAATTTTTCGCGTGTGGGTTCGTTCGGCTACTGCTTGAAGAAAGTCGTCTTCTTTATGAATGTGGTTGAATACTGGTCGAGTCGATCCTCCCTGAAGTCCTGATAAAGAAGGGCTAGAACGGCCCCACTTAGATTGTAGTGAGTGAATTGTTCCCAGAGATTCAAATTTTTTCCCCACCGCCACGGGACATGCGACCTGGTCAGCCACTCGCGTGGTCGAAGCAGCACGTATCCGTGATGAACAGCACCACCACGACCTCGTTACCCACATCCGCAAGACATTTAACTGTATTGAATACTACTTCCTTACTTAGATACCCGGATGGTTCTTCTTCATTTGGTGCGAACTTTCAAAACTCCGGAGCTCAAGTGTGTGCGATAGGAAGCTAACACGCTATTGCTCTTTCCGGTGGCTAACGCCTTCACCACCACATCATGCTGGTCCTTCGCTTCACCTCTCTCTCATCTAGTTCTATCGAGCTTTTCAAATATCACAGCATCATAATGGTTGAGTCATAAATAATACCCTGCCGTGAAAATTGTAATAGGTAGCAAATAAAAAGTTAGCTTTAAAGAAAGTCTTTTTCCTTTACATGTAAAAAATTTTGGAGTAGAAATATGCTGACTGTTTTCTCGATTTGCTTTTACCAAGCTTCACGTTTTTGGAAAATCCACATTTTATATCTAGATACGTTCTCGCCCAGTGGATCAGAGACTGATCCTCAAGGACTGCGACTGCCTGTCGTGGTGACGATCTCGGACAGACTTTGACCCGGCTGTCCTCGGGATTCCAGGGAACCACAGTGGCTTAACCAGCAAATCTCCGAAAAGTGGAGAATATGCTGCGGCTCTCACAACTAGTGAGGACGGGGCGTTCAAGCTTCAAATATCAACTAAGAAACATTCTAGGGAAAGCCCGAGTTTTAACAGCAGGCTATTTTTCAGTATTCTGAGAAAGTCCTGCAGCAATTAAAATAAATTTAAAGCGAAATTTTTACAAGTAGTTTCATGTGAAAGACGCTGAGTGTCGATAATATCATTTGTCTGTGTCTGCGTTTCCATCGGCGTTGGTTTTTTTTTGCTGGAAGGCATTTTACTCAACCAATATTCTGCCCGTCGATAATATCATTTGTCTGTGTCTGCGTTTCCATCGGCGTTGGTTTTTTTTTGCTGGACGGCATTTTACTCAACCAATATTCTGCCCATTGCCTAAGGGCCATCGACAATCCATTCTTCTTGTGATTCGTGCATTGATTCATCTCACATCTGTAGAAGATTTTATTGGTTACCATTGATGATAACTGCACCAGTACATCGATCAAATAATGAAGGATGAAGCGTTCAGCGTTGATTAATTGCTACGGAACAGAGGAAAACTGTCATTGCTGTGGATCGAACCAACAACTACGTGTGTATTGAAGCAGGGCACATCTATCCATTAGGCTACACTGGTTATCCTGACGAGCTAGTATATTCCAGTTATCCAACCTCAGAAGGAGAGTCTGATTTTCTTATGTCTTACAAGGATTATTTCAGTGTAGCAACTGTAAACTCGAAAAGGTAAGATCGAAAAGAACCAATTCAACAAACTCGTCCGTGTTCAATTTCATAACAATGCTAATATTTTACTGTTAGTTTGTGATTCCGGTAGAAAATCAGCCCATATCATAATCTGGGATTCTGATGTCTTATAGTGCTTAGTGAAGATCTAATTATTTATCTATGTTTATGCAAATGTCACGTTTTCTGTACTTTTCAAATAATGTTTTGTTGTCCGGTGCGGTAATGAAACGTGAACGCCCACGGATTTACCGATGTGGACACATCTCTCTTCATGTTTTCATATCAGATATATTTTCTGGTTTGTTCATTCCACAGAGGATTACTAGACTCAATAGTACATGATTAGAATGTTTATAAGAGGAACAAGCTCTAAGAAAACAAGGAACATCCGACGATTTCCTTATCGAGTGACTCTGCACGTTACCGTAATCTTTGGCATTAACGGATTTCGTGCAAGGAGTCCTTATTTTTTGGGCAAAAATTTCAATTTTCTCTTGAATTTAGGATTCTTTTAACATTTAAAATGGGATATATTGTGGTATTAATCATTCCTTTTATTAATATTAAATATGACTAATATTAATGAAGAATCTTAGAAAAACAGCTCAATAAGTAAAAAAATGCGATACATTTATACAGCCTTCAAATTTCTTGTGGGCGTGGAGCAAATAGCTCAAGGCACTCATTTTCAAATGAGGAACGATGTGAAATTGAGCTATAGTGGTTTCGTGCTTTTCTAGTTAAGCGTGGCCTTCCTCTATCATCACACATTTTTTGGCGAGTAACTTTCGAAGAAGATTGATGATACTTTTTGAACCACTAATTTTTTTAATGATCATCCGACTTTATATATTTTGCGCATCCCATAACTTCTTCTATTCGTATCGTTGTTCTACATTCGTCATTGATGAAGGTCTCCGGGCTTGCATGTGAGCTCCCACTTGGAAACGTAGTCTCCTTAATGAATGTAGTTTATTGTGGGTCGAATTAATTTTCACTGGAAGGCTGTAATGGCTCTATGAGAGCGTTCTCACATCTCAACTGCAGATATTCGCTGATATTTGTGGACCATAGAGAACTTTTCTCAGGGAATTCTGGGACGGGCCTTCCTAATTTGAAGGATTGGAAGGCTTGTGGTTGGCTCCAGACGGAGTTAAACCAGTGACCAACTTTTCGTCATTGAATATATCCTTAATCATTGTTCATACCGTGGGCTTGAAATTCTGACAAGAAGCATTGAGAAAATCTTCCATCTTGTATGTTTTTTTTCTAATCTTTACAACTATTTATTTAAGTGAAGAAGCTTTTCGCTATGAATAGTCGGAAACACAAAAGCACATCAAAAAGGTGTTCACTCGACAGTTTTCGGCAGTTCTTGGTCCGTTTTGCTTTCCTTTCTCTCTTCTTCTCCTATTTTCGCTTCATCTTCCACCTGTAAGCGTTATATTTTCTCCTTTCTTTCTTTCTTTCTTTCTTTCTTTCTTTCGTTCTTTCTTCCTCCATTCCTTCCTTTCTTCTTTTCTGTCTGAGTTGAAAAGTAGCAAAGGACTACGTTTTAGCAAGAATTTTTCTCTGAGCCTGTTGATGTCATCACTTTTCGTATTAAATGCGGCCGTTCCTATAGAATATTGATGTCAGGCACTATATTTCGATTCGGCTTCATCGAAAATTCAACTAAATGGAATGAAGTCGACCATAAACAGATGAAAAACCACCTTTCATTGCCGAATGTCCTGGTGGTGAACATCACCACTCCCGTCCTCGTTTTCGCTTGTCATTCCAATGCACGACTATATGCTCCAGCAGTTGACCTCAACTGCTTTTTCGCCTTTGTCGTTTCATCCCACTGCATAACCAAAGCTCCAAATTGTCTACCACAGCTGGTCTTCAGAACACCCTAGTAGTCGAATAGATCGAATATCGAGTCTCTGAATTTGTCTCTGATATGTTACAGTTATTTTTGAATAGGCGTAAGAATTTACTTGTTTTTCGAAGGAACACTTCTCCCCAGTTGTTTACAAAGAAAGTACTTGTGGTACTGTCGTGTTGGGCTTATACAATTCGTAAAAGCGTCTAACTGTAGAGGATAAAGTAATATCCGTTGATCAATCTCGTATAAATATCTTGTGCATTTGGCTCCATTTGTAGTGTTGTAAAGATGAATGGGTCCATATTTAGCCTATTAAATAACTTTCAGGTTCATTTTAGTGTATTACGTTAGCGCTATTTTTAGATACACAGAGAGCAATGATTAAAGGTGTTCATTAATCCACATTGTTATTATGTCGTTTCCGGCTCGAACAAAATAAGTTCCCCATCCTTCGGGCGTTATAAAATTGATACGTTATCTCTGGGAAAATGAAACCACTTTAGTCCTTTTCTTGTACGTTACCGAGAATTCCTCTATCAGATAAAGAACTCTCTATCTACCTAAGAAACACATTCCATAAATCGATAGAGACTGCATTTGCCACAACGCCCACGTGCTTGCCCTACATCCACTGCCCATTCTTGCCATCGGGTAAGCCACTAGACACAGCATCTTGTAGACATCAGTCACACGGCATGTTATTGGGCACATCTCATTGCTTGGGTACTAAACTCCGCGACCATAGCCTTGACCCTACGACCAAAGTCACTCGCTTGGACGTAGCCACGCCCACTAGCAACGTCATTTGGTTTCTGAAGACGCCTTGGAGATCGCCATTGCAACTCCATCATCGTTTCCCTACCGCTTAATCTTACTTTACAGCTTCATTTGCTAAGGTTGTAATAATATTAAATATAGTTCTTAGCTCCTGCATTGCTAATACATTACTGTTATCGTCGATTCTCATGTAATTACGCTGTGTTGTTAACATAAGTTAAATGCCTTCATTGCTTTACAAGCAATTCTTCACTCTTATTCGCTCCCGCGAACGTCTTTCATATTCTTGCGCTGTGAGCTGTTACATTGGTGCATACACTATTGTTAATGCATTTTTAAAGGTAAAGAACCCACTGAACCACCTCACTTGTAATTTATTGTAAATGCATTATAAATCTCATTGCATTGTTGCGTAAATAGTATGTAAATATATATAAAGGTTTAATCACCCAAGCTTGAGGTACTTTACAAGCAATTCCTCACTCTTATTCCTGTGAACGCCTTTCATATTCTTGCGCTGTGAGTCGTTGAGTCGTGAGACATACGTCTCGAAAAATGAACGTCCACCTAAGAGCTCTGCCTAATCTCCAAGATCTCATATATGGAAATAATCTGTCGGGTAGCTCTGCCTGTTCACTGAATTTTTTTTTATTTACAAACGACTTTTCTTCTCTCTTATATGACGTATTTTGTTCTCGTTATGGTCGTTGAGTTAATCTTGTTATAATTTTTGTTTTATTTGTGACAATTTCTGAAAATCCGCTTAGTCTTTTCCACAAATTTCAGTAGGCACAGATTCACCTCAACGATTATCTGACTGAAATCGTTAAAATCATGAGAATGGACAAATTTCCATTCAGACACCACTTGTCGCTAATGGTTTCGTCTTGTTAGAATGGGAAAAAATTAGAATAAATTTTTATTAGAGTAAAAGCCAATACAATTTCCAGAAAGTTAATCATTCCTTTAGTGGTACACTTTTTAGGAATATCGACTTTTTTCCTTGGATGTTTTTCTTCTTTTTTTTTATTCCGCTTATGCGATGAATTTACGGTAAAATGCAGCTGTGATTTTCTGTTTTAGCTTCGTTCGTTCGTGCTAGAAAATATGAGCTCGCTATTTCGGCGATTATCGGACGATAAGGTGGAGGACAAGTGTATGGAATTGATAGTGCACTCCTTGAAATCTGACGATTCCAGTGTTCAGGCGAGTTTATTCCTTCCTCATTCAAGTTGTTTTTGTTTCTAACTAATTTTCCTCCAACCCAAGGACGCTTATATATGAGCAGAACCCGGAAGCCTATGTGGGCTTTAAATATATGATAAGCCTTGCAGATAGCTCACGTACTAGCCATTGCACCAACGAAGGCCCTTGCTCTGCCTTCCTCTCGGCCATGTTTTTGCGCTATCGGTGCTATCAGCATTAAAGCATTAGTCCTTGTTTATTCATTCTTTTTTCAACACCCAAACGCTTATTTTAAATTATTGGTAAAGTTTGTATCATTATTCCAGTGAATTTTGTTAAGCTTCTCGCTTCTTTACATGAGCAATTAACTTACAGTAAGTGCTTATAGTGGCTGTAATGTGTTGTCAAAGAGCTTCATCTTTATTTAACGTCTAACACGAAAATATTTAAGGATAGAAAAACATTTTCTTTCGAAATATACCTCCTATAATACTGAGATATTTGCAAAACGCCGAACTGAAAGTGTTTGCGGTGGCGAACGAACGCGCTATTGTCCTTTCCGAGGAGTAACGCGTTCACCACCACATCATGAGAGTCCTTCGTTTCGCCTGTCTCTCCGCTTGTTTTATCGACCTTTTGCCATCAGCAATCACCTGTTTCTCTTCCGAGTTCGTGAAGAGTTTATGAAACTCTATTAGTTTGGACATCGTTGTCCTGACTCGTGATGATCTCCACAGCGATCTCAGATAAGCAGTGTATTAATGGTTTATCAGGTGGACATTCATTCGGAATATGTTTGAAAGACCTAGTTAGTGGAATAGCGGCTCCATACGCCGTTAGGCGTTGTTCAACCTTGCGTCGTGGAAACTAACCCTCTCATCTCTCCCGCCTCTCGAAGGTGGTACCAAATTTGTTTGGAATTGACTCGTTTCCTACAATTCACAAAGCCGACGATTGCTTGTGAAGGTGATCTGGGAACGTCTTCGCACTGGAAACTAACCCTCTCATCTCTCCCGCCTCTCGAAGGTGGTACCAAATTTGTTTGGAATTGACTCGTTTCCTACAATTCACAAAGCCGAAGATTGCTTGTGAAGGTGATCTGGGAACGTCTTCGCACAATTATCCCAGAATTGCAGGGAAAGAATCGACTGAGCCAGCATCATTCGATGACAGGACCAAAAACTCTCAAGCATCAGGCTAACCTATCCTCAAAATCCAAAGACCTTACTGGACTATAGATGAAAGGAGGGCCGCCTCGAATGCAGGATAAGGTTTTATCGACCTTTTGCCATCAGCAATCACCTGTTTCTCTTCCGAGTTCGTGAAGAGTTTATGAAACTCTATTAGTTTGGACATCGTTGTCCTGACTCGTGATGATCTCCACAGCGATCTCAGATAAGCAGTGTATTAATGGTTTATCAGGTGGACATTCATTCGAAATATGTTTGAAAGACCTAGTTAGTGGAATAGCGGCTCCATACGCGTTAGACCGTTGTTCAACCTTGCGTCGTGGAAACTAACCCTCTCATCTCTCCCGCCTCTCGAAGGTGGTACCAAATTTGTTTGGAATTGACTCGTTTCCTACAATTCACAAAGCCGACGATTGCTTGTGAAGGTGATCTGGGAACGTCTTCGCACAATTATCCCAGAATTGCAGGGAAAGAATCGACTGAGCCAGCATCATTCGATGACAGGACCAAAAACTCTCAAGCATCAGGCTAACCTATCCTCAAAATCCAAAGACCTTAATGGACTATAGATGAAAGGAGGGCATCGAATTCAGGATAAACTGAGATCCGCACAGTATCTGTTTATATAAGAAAATGTGGTGCATGTAGAAATTCTTTTTATTCTTCCTCTTTTCTCAAATGCCACGCGGGACTCGTTTTTTTTTCTTTCAGAGAGCTTACAAGCCATTATGGACGATTCATTACAGTAATGATGGCTGCTGTAGTATTAAATCGATCTGAATGGTGATCCTTATACACTATTTAAATATGATGGTATTGTTATAAGCTATTTCTTCTGAAGAAATTGATGACACTATTGACTGTATCTATACAATGATATAAGGTATGGCGATACAGGGTAGAACCATGTAACTCAGCTTTTGGAAGCTCTATCCACTATTGGCCGTATCTATACGATGATGTAAGGTATGACGATGTAGAGTAAAACCATATAACTCAGCTTTTGAAAGCTCTATTCCGATGGAGAAGTGCACTGCGTTATGACGGCTAGCAGACCGTTGAGGATATGGCGCAGAAGATAAGCAGTTCATCAATGGCGATCACAGTCTTGGTGACTGCTCGCTTCTTCATTAAGCAAGATACGACGTTTTTATAAAGTACTAATTAATTTTGGCTGATGTTCAAGACGGCTCTTTGTCTTCTTCATTTCATGAAAGTAATAGATGGAGATGAAACTCTCCTTATGAAGTGTTTCCTCATAACGTCATGCCAATGTCCTACTAGAAGAACGAAGTAGGTTCACGATTTGTTTTTAAAGATCGGCGAAATCTTCGGTTTTTGAAGATGCGTAGCAGAATGATTGTGGCTGAGATGAGGACATACATACTCGATTTTAGGCCACTATTTCCATCTTCTTTTCGGTTTAATGCTAGTCTTGGAGTTACTAACGACGATCTAAATAATAGATATGCACACTGCTATTTTTAGACTGCACTGCCCTTTTGTCATTGTTCCAACGCTGAGTGAAAGCACTAAAACGTCATCGATGTCATCGGGTTCTGACATCGAATCGAAAATCCGCTATTCACAATATGTTTGCGTTATTGACACTAAAAGCACTGTATCTCGATGGAGAAGTGCACTGAATTATGACGATACATGGTTAACTACCAACCCTAGAAGTCTCGAACTTTTTCAATTCGGCTCGTTGTTTACCTTTGAACTCTCATCTTTGAAGACAAACTGATTCGTATATGGATTCGGCTGCAAGAATAAACCACATTAAACCATAGTGAGAGTTCTTACTGCCGACTTTCTATTAACCTCGGCATAGATCGAATAATTCATTGTTCTGTTGATGAGGTTGAGCAAACACGATGCATTCTCCCCAACGAAACGCCTTCATAACCAAACAGAAAAAAGCGCTAAACTAAGTTTTCAATCACGCTGAACGCAAAGTAGCTTCTTCGCCCAAACCGCTTTCTACGGAGTTTTCCACTGAGTATGTCACGTTGAGTTCAACCGCTCTAGTTCACTAGAAAGCATAATATGCCTCTCACATTGAAATATCATTTTTAAATACTGTCTGAGATCAGGAGTGATTACGAGGAATTCCTCTCTGCAGCTCATTTCGGATACTTGGAATTCATCCAGAATGCCTCGAGAGTTTTGCGCATTGGTGTTTTCGATCGATTTGTGGAAGTTGTTAACGTTTGCTTCGAAATCCTTCCCCGTTGTGTCTCTGTGTCCAATGCGCTCCACAACGGGAATCTTGTTCTATTCATAAGCTTACATGATGTTTTTACGAAGAACTCTTAGTTGTGACTAACATTTCAGCCTCTTCATCTACTTACGACTCGCACTGATTGGAGTCCAGTGTCCACATCATCTGTTCTCCATGTAATTTGAGTATTCCTAGTCGCAGCGAATCGAATCGAATGCAGTTGAACACCCTAACGAGAGCTATTCAATCGTGTTTGGAGTAACACGTGCTTCTCGTCCAATACGTAGACTTTCAGACAACCCGTCTTCATGGGTCGTGCGTATTCCAGCAGTTCCTCTTTTGTTTAGCTGTTTTACAACGGTCATCCATAGAGGTGGTCAGGATTGGATGTGGTTTCGATACTCTGTTATGTTCTGTCATTATTAGGTTGAATATTGCCTTAGTGTGACTTGCTGCCTCGAATCCCAGATAGCCGTGCTAGAGTGTTTTTGGGTCATCTCCACGATTATTTTCTGGCCATTGTGGATGAGATGGCGACTAGGGTTCTTCCAGGACGTTATTTATTCCTAGGATAGCAGTGCATCCTGCGAGCAGTCGAGTTACTGCTCGAAGACTGTTCTACAACTTATCCACAATACTCTTTGATAAGAAATAAGTGACTTCATGAAATACTTGATGCTTGAATAGCCCGTCCTCAATGCTATTGCAAGCTCCAGAATATTCCCCATTTTTCGGAGGTTTGCTGGTTAAGTCATTGTGGTTTCCTGGAAGCCCGTAGTCAGTCTGGCCAAAGTCTGCCCCAGCTCTTCACCACCAGAGGCAGTCGCAGTCCTTGTGGATCAGAGGGAGATTTGCCGCCACGCGACTTTGATACCAGGACGGTGGTGGATGCTGGTATTGGTTTTCCCTTAGCTAGGTTTCCTAATGGAAACGCCGGACTCCTTCTCAGCATGGGAGACGCTGCCAGGGGATGAATGTGCCGCTGTACATCGCAGTCCGACACCAAGAAACACCTCCCAGCCATGAGGCCGTAAACCGTTGGGAGAACTTCATGAAATAACAAATATAAATAAGAAATGCTAAGGAATTCTGCGAATTCTCGCTCCTATATGGAGACACGATGAAGAAAATATGAAACTGAAGCGGTTTTTTTTGTAAGGAAGTTGTCATATGAGTTTTCTCAGATGTTTTCGTTCATTTTCAAAAATGGACGTGTGCTAATTCCAATACATTATAACGAAAAATCAATTCTCCTAATTGATGCTGTAAAAGCTATTTTTCTTAAAATTTTGCTTAAGTGTTTTCGATGAATAGTTGGTCAAATAGTGTCATCTAAATAAAGGTTTTCTTGGTAATACTAGTAATTCTAAATCAGTATTGATTGATTGTGAAATGTATTCGTCGTGATGAGGCAGAAGTAATAGATGTTAGAGTTAACTTATCAGAAGCAACTGAACTAATCGGTTGGAATTTCTAGTAAAAATATTTCAAATTATTGATTAAATGAAAAATGAATTTGATGTAGCGGGATCCCAAGTGCTAAAACATTTGGCAATTCCTTTCTCTGGAAAATTACCACTCCCTCTACTGTCGGAGATTATGTACAAGGCAGAGACTAAAAAAGTAGTTCACATTTTTGAAAAAATAAAATAAAAAATAAAATAATAATAAATAATAAAAAAATAAAAAGTAAAAATTATTATCACGACATCTTTTATTGTTGTCTTGGCGTCTTATTACATGTTTTTTTTTTTGTTTTTTCTTCAAAAGTTCTGTTATCGCTAGCTACTCTCTCGATTCCCTTTACGATTACCAATAGCGTTCTTTCAACTTCGCCTATTAAGGTTTTTTTACGTTAAAAAGATAAAAAATGAAGCTCTCGGCATTCATCAATCCCCGAGGGATACGTCATGCATTCGACTTCGTCAAACATCGTTTGGAGGTGATTGAATGCATATCTGGCCTTTACAGTGACTCGCGGTGGCCTATCGATGTATGCTACTATCCCAAAAAAGTCTGGTACCAATTTGCCGACTTTGGCGAGTTGCAAAGCTCGGTGGGCCATGGGTGCGGGGATCGATCCCACGTGTGTGTGCAAGGGACCTCCGAGCACTACGCCACACGTGCCTTATAGAGAGATCCTTTAGGATAGCTTTACTTTTATAATTTCTTTCTTTCTCTGATGTTATCCATCGCTCCCTCATTACCCGAGGTGATCGTGTAGTTTTCTTAAGGAAAATACCTTTTCTTTTGCGAAACTCAAGCGGGTGACGAGAACGATGAAAACGATGTATGAATCACAAGTGTGGTGATATCTCCACCAGTATCATAGTTCATTTAAAAGGAAGAAATGTCGTAGTCAACATGAAATGAAACATCTCACATGGAAAAAGAATCCACCAAACCTATTCAGTGCTGGAAGCGGAGAGAACGCAATGGTCAGTGATGCCGTCGATTAGAAAGCAAATTCGCTAGTTCGCCCCGTAAAAATGCTGTCCTCGAATCCACATAGTAACGCCTTAGTTCGGCAATCTCCAAGATCGCAAGAAAATTGACTCGACCAGCATTTTACTATAATCATAGAGAAGACGGAAATCTCAATCAGTGGCTAAAAGAGCGAGCGAAATGTTCAGAAGCAATTGTGGACGATGAATGCGAGAAAAAGGAATCGAATACGAGAAATATTGCTATCGCACACAGTGTGGTACAGGGCCATATAGAAAAGAAAAGTATTTCATGCCACTTTCGAGAATGTCATGCGAAAGTGTGAATAGCAAAGAGAAAAAGATGGAAAAAATCGATAGTTGGCAGCCACATTGGTTTCGTTTTATTGATAATATTTCTCTTATAACACCAAGGATTAATCATGCCTAACGGAAGCTGGTCGAATTCAACGTCGCTTATTAAATCATTGGTTTTGAGTTGAATCTCAACAAGAAAACGTTCACGAAAAACCTCTCTTCTTTTTTTTGTTTTCTTTGTACTTTGTCAACTTTGTCAGATCAACTTTGTGGATATCATGAAATACTGCTCAACTATCAAGACATGTATCAACAGCTTTTCACCTTGAACGGCTTAGCTTCAGAGCTGTGCTAAAGGGAGTTAATGGCTATGTGAACTAACAAAAGTATCTTATATTTAATGGCTAAAAGTTGAAGGAATTTTTTTTTGGCCATATTATCATTCCACAGTCTTTTTTCCTCTAATACTTAGCTCGAAAATATGTTCAGTGGCGTGTGCGGCTCAGTGGTCGGAGGCGCCCTGGAACACACACGTGGGATTGATTCCCGCGTCTGTGGTTCACCAAGCCTTCCTTCACTCCAGGATCGGCAAACTGGTACCAAACTTGTCTGGAAGGATAGCAGCACTGGCTCGATACATCGGTGGTCACCGCGAGTCTTTGTGCAGGCCAGATGTGCAGGCCAGATGTGCATTCAATCACCTCCAAACGATGCTCGAATGCATGGCTCATCCATCAGAGATTGACCAATGCCGAGAGCTTTATTCTTAATCCTCTTCAGAAGTATCTCATGTCAAGAAATGGAGGAAAAATTGAGAGAAGCATTTTTAACTTCCGATGGCCAAAGAGCAACAATGTTGCATCATGAGGTCGAAAACATCACATTGGCCGGATAAGTGGCGAGTCTTATGGGGTATCGTCAGACATAGAAACTCAACGGAGAACAAGGACTCATTTCAACGATATATCGTATGCGAGAGATACATGAGAAAGAGTACCCCTCTGAATGCCATCTAGAATACCTCGTGAAAATTCTGGCCCAAAAATATGCGACATTTTTTCGTCCTTCGAGCGACAAAAACCTATTCATCGGTTTCGCACACGATAGAAATAAATGGATGCTTTAGTGGCGTCTGTTCGGATTGCTTGATAGTCGTTAAAAAAGCGGACGATACCAGTATTGCTTCAATATGGCTTTCTATCGCAAATTATACATTTCAAGCTCAGCTTCCGTTGCATTAACAATATTATTGGTATGGAAAGAGCATTACTTAATGTTCCGATGCCTCCGTATAAGCGTTTTCTACTCTCCTTGGGGATCTATTAGCCTAATTGCGACTATTTTTACGTCGTGGAAGTGCATGTTTCGAATGCTGATTTGCTCTTGGATAGGTGTCGAAATGGACACGTTGAACTCTTCTACTTGAGTAATCCTACTTAGAATCTCTGGTATAATTCAATTTGCGAACTAAAATGGCTATTATGAGATACATGAACGGTAATGTATAGATTAACCTGGGCCAACGATGATTTTCGGTCCCAACAAAAGCTTTTCACTAGTCGCTGAGTGTTGAAGTTGAACACCAGTTCAGAGTCACAGCGATATTATAGCTTCGGTTTTATTTTTGCTTTAAAAGCCCGTTTCTTCCTGCTCAACTCTGGAGCTAAGTAGTTCATCATGTTGATTTCTCGACCTAGATAGACGTAACTCGAGCATTCGGAGATATTCGTTCCGTTTGGTGTGAAATTTTCGGTCCCAACAAAAGCTTTTCACTAGTCGCTGAGTGTTGAAGTTGAACACCAGTTCAGAGTCACAGCGATATTATAGCTTCGGTTTTATTTTTGCTTTAGCTTTCTTATATTCTTCATTATTACTTTTTAGAAGTTTTTTTTTTGCGATCTTCACGGAATGAAGAAGGTCGAACAAACAGTCACCATGAAAACCCATGCATTTGAGGAATTCACCGCCTCTACCTCTCCTCTCTCCAAACATTATCCTCATACACTAAGGGACATCAACATGAGTAAGCAAGTTATCCAGAGGGGTCAATGTTGATCAGAATTTAGGTGGGAAATCTGACTAGGTAGGCAGTGAGGTTTAATTTCACTTAATATATGACAAAAAAAATCAGTGGATTCGACGGAAACGAGGAATGACTGTAAATAACGAAAACATTGAAATTGAAATTAATTTTACTTTAAAGATGAAGTAGAAAGGTTCCTTAAGTAGACAAACGAATTGATTTGCAACTAGATTTCCTAGAATAGACTTCCAGAGGAAGTGAAGTTGGTTGATAAATCACTATGGTCCGCGATAGGAATAAATATCGCTAATTTCACCTGTCCGTAGTTAGGCAACTAGGTTAGAGGGAGGTAAAGCAGGTGTTGAAAACGAAGTGGATATCACGATAGTCTTACAAGAACGTCTTACAAGGAATATGGGAAGACGGTGGTTAGCTTTCCGCTCTGTTTTCCCACTATAGTCTTCGTGTTTTGTGAGACTAGATATTTGCGTGTTGTGTAAAAGTCATAATTATTACAAAATGGTTTAAAAAGCAATCTTAGTTAGGAGATATCGGCGTCAATTAGATGAACCACGGTGGTCGACGTCACTACCTAAATGAAGCTGGAAATAAGAGCGCCCGCTGCACGAGCCATGGAGCACTTCCGTGCGCCAATAAAACACCCATTGAGAATAAAACCTAGAACCTCCTGAATGTTACTCAATCTGAGATGGAAAACGAAACATCAAAAGACCCGATGGACAGACATTATCCGTAACACCTTAATAATGACTACTGATGTTCACGTTTTTGAGGAGTGAAGAAGCTCCTTGGACAACTCTAATATTTATGGAAAGCATAAAGGATATGAACAAAGTTCTCGGCATTGATCATCCATTGACGCGTGTCAATTGCAATTGTATTCCGATGTATCCAGTCACTGCTTATATCCCCCTGAACAAGTCTGGTACCAATTTGCCTTCATCGGAGGGATGAAATGCTTGGTGAGCTTTAGGCGCGGGATCGGTTCAATGTGTATTGCAGAGCGTCTGTAACCATTGCGCTATTTCCGATACGTACGCATTGCGGAAACCCTTAGAATTCAGTTTTTACTCAATCGGAATTTACTGAAGAGAATAAGGCCGATTGGGATTTATTAGAACGTTTAAGAAATAATTAAGACGAGAACAGGGGATTCTTCACCATTATTTTCTCAGCATATTGGAACTATTTCAAGTTTTTGTCGTTACTCCAATGAGCTCTTTTTTTTTTACTATTTAAGTCAATCTAAAGAAATTTTTGGGAAGTTTATCCAGTTCTCATATGTTTTGTTTAGATGACGCAATGAAATCGCTAAATGTGATATGGACATATTTTAAAAATGTTTAAAGTATGTTTTACCCGCACGGTGTGGTGGTGAACGCGTTGGCCCCTGATAAGGACAATAACGCGTTCGCTCCCCACCGCAGACACCTGCGGTCCGGAGTTTTGCAAATATCTCGGCACGATTGTTTAAATATGCATTATTATAGACTACTGAAATCTTGGTTGTGAAGTTTTTGTACAGCTCACGAATAATCTTTATGCACTGAGTAGGATTCCTTGACTATCAAGGGCTTCCATGACTGCTCCTGTCTCACTTGAATCAAAGGTCTTCTGTAAATCGATGAAGGTGAGACAGAGCGGTCTTTTGTGCTCTCGCGATACTTCAATGAGTCTTGTTATCGGGTAGATGTGGTACATCATACTAAATCCTTTTCGATACCCTGCTTTGCGGGAGTAATAAAACTACGACTTGTATTAATTAACGAATAACCTAATAAAATTCAAACGAGGCCGTTCGGTGTTTTATTGGCCAAGGTTCGATGTCGATGTTGTTCAGCGCCAGCTCGACCTGCTAGCAGGATTGGCGTCATTGTCGGACCGCTGTGACGCTTCTGCGCTGCCGCAGCTTCTGTCATGCGTCTCGCTGTGCTCGGCTCATCATCCTGTCATCATCCATGCCAAATCCAGTAAGACTCCTAGAGTTATACTTCACTATATTGCTTGAAAATTTAAAAATTGTATTCTTAGTTCCTATAAAAACAAAACAAGCTCCGCAATGGTGCAGTGAGTAACACCTGAGGCCCTGAAAAGGGTAATTTCGGGTTCGAATCTGGCCTAGAGTCTGGATTTTGCAAATATGTCAGCATCATTGCTGTTATATCCTTAGTGATTAAAGAGTTTTCCGATACGTACGCATTGCGGAAACCCTTAGAATTCAGTTTTTACTCAATCGGAATTTACTGAAGAGAATAAGGCCGATTGGGATTTATTAGAACGTTTAAGAAATAATTAAGACGAGAACAGGGGATTCTTCACCATTATTTTCTCAGCATATTGGAACTATTTCAAGTTTTTGTCGTTACTCCAATGAGCTCTTTTTTTTTTACTATTTAAGTCAATCTAAAGAAATTTTTGGGAAGTTTATCCAGTTCTCATATGTTTTGTTTAGATGACGCAATGAAATCGCTAAATGTGATATGGACATATTTTAAAAATGTTTAAAGTATGTTTTACCCGCACGGTGTGGTGGTGAACGCGTTGGCCCCTGATAAGGACAATAACGCGTTCGCTCCCCACCGCAGACACCTGCGGTCCGGAGTTTTGCAAATATCTCGGCACGATTGTTTAAATATGCATTAGATACTTTAAGCGAGGCACGAATGAGAGGAACATGGAATTTCATTCTCGTTCTTCTTTCAAAGTGACTATGATAGTTCACATTCACTAGTTGGTTGTGATCTAAATCTAATTACTTTCACCTTCGTTTTCTTCCATTCGCGCAAAATACTTACAATTTCAGTTTTATTTTCATAATGGTGAGTTTTGTTTTTACAGGATTGGTGCAAAGAATCGTCACCGGCGATCCAGTACGAATTAAAGACGCATCGCAGATTTGTGTACATCTACTTAATCCGCTAGTGATAGGACTAAGCTGTAGGGAGTTGAGGTCAGTGTTGTTCGTTGTTTTCTGAACTATGTTTAGATAAAATTTAAATGATAGTATATGAAAAGAGAAGCAATTGATTTCACTGTCATTATTACAAAATCATATTGTAATTTGCAGAATCTTGAAAATTTTGGTGTCTTGAAGAATACAGCATCTTCATTTCATGGCCTTAACCTTATTCATACAAGTGTTTTTTCCAGGGAACATCATTTATGTCATTTCAGTTTCAATGTCATGAAGAAAATCTTGCGAAATGCGGACAATAGTTATTCGTTCCCTCGTAAAGTATTTGGTAAAGAGTAATAGATATCCAATGATCCTACCCTTCTTTGGGGACATTTAGTACTTGGGGGACCAATTTCGGTTCAATTTGAGGTCCTCGTAAGACGCATCGCAGATTTGTGTACATCTACTTAATCCGCTAGTGATAGGACTAAGCTGTAGGGAGTTGAGGTCAGTGTTGTTCGTTGTTTTCTGAACTATGTTTAGATAAAATTTCACAACCAGAAATTGGTGGGTTCAGTTAACAACGGCCCAGTTCGATCCTCCTGATTTTTGGGAGATCCGAACTTGGGATTGTGGCCGCACAGAGCCATCTCTATTGTTGCGTATCTATTTTTGATGAAAATAAAACATTTAGAAGATATTTAGATGAAAGAATCATATTGTCATTTGATTTCTTATATAAAGGTTTATACGCTAATGGTTAATGAAGTCCAGCAGAGCATGCGTTGTCGTTGGTTCGTATCCCCGACCTGAGATCAATAAGATAAAAATGCTTAGTTGATGCATTCGCTAGCCTCTTCAAGTCATTTTAAAGGACAAATATGCATAGAGTCACCTTCATGGTGCTACTAGTGGAGCCGAATGCCTGCCTTTGCCTGAAGGCGTCAACCGCCGAGTACTTTGATCCTTATTGTTATTGGCTTATACTCTTTGGCTCACGCATTATTTCTATTGTGATGCGTGTTACCTTGCCCACCATCGTACTCCGGACCACACCTATGGTCACCTATGGTAATAGATATGTTATTAGAATATTAGGTATGCTATTACTAGAATATAATACAAAGCTGTAAAATTGGATATGAACGTATTTTGTTATATAAACAAGAAACTAATTATGAAGAAATACTTTGTAACGACATTTTGCCCGGAAAAAAATATGGAGCTCTCGGTTTTGATGAATCCCTTCCTGAGGGATGCGGCATGCATTCGACTCCATTCATTGCATCGCAAGATGTTTTGAGGAATATGTGGGCTACACAATGACTCGCGGTGGCATACCGATGTTTCCAGTCACAGCTGCTATCCACCCAAACAGGTGTGTTACCAATTTACCGGCCCCCTGAGGGATGGAAGTCTTGGTGAGCTTGGTACGCACCGATGTGACACGTTTCGTTTCTATTTATCATATATGATTCAAGGAGACTTCTAATTTGTGGTGTGAACAATGTGACGATCATTACTACATTTACAACAATAAATCAGAAACCAAATACTTTTCCCACAGAATCGTAGGCATGAGTTGAAATACCAGTCAGTTCCGCTTTACGTCAAAGCTGGCGAGCTAGGTAACTCTCCAGGTCTAAAAAATGAGATGATGCTTGCTTCAGAGTAAACGCAATTATGTGAACTCTTTATCAACTGAGTGTTTTCAGTAATATGCGATCGTGGTAATCCTGTGATTAAGCGAACGGCTATTTATGATTCTCGAGGTCTATATAACAGATTTATTATATGCTTAATACTTCATTAATTTAAGGGGGTGCTTCTATCCTCCCAGACAGGGCTGGTACCAGTTTGTGGGCCCAGGATGATTGGAAGGCTTGGTGAGCCTGGGACGCGGGATCGATCCCATATGTATTGCAGGGCGTCTGTAACCACTGCGCTACACCACGCGCCCTTTATTAGGAGGCGAATAGCAGGGTGGTAGTGATACCGCTCATCACGAGCACAGTACTAATTCGATCCCGCTCCGGGCTCACTAGGCCTCACGCGTCCGGAGTAGGTAAATTGGTAGCAGACTTGTCCCCACAAAAGTCACTCTCTTCAATCGAAATGTTAACATTCTCACCCTGATATCTGGGGCTGCAGGGGAATTAGACTCGATTAGCATTCAACGACATTGACAACGAAAACGACATGAAAGAAAAATCCTTAGACAGCGGCCGAAGCCGTGCCTAGAAAGTTGGAGTGCGTTCATGGATGATGAATGCGAGGAAACGAATCGAATGTGAGAAATACCAGGATCCGCGCAACAGATGTGAAAGATAGGTCCTATGAAATGAAATTAAAAAGTAGGACAAATATGCATAGAGTCACCTTCATGGTGCTACTAGTGGAGCCGAATGCCTGCCTTTGCCTGAAGGCGTCAACCGCCGAGTACTTTGATCCTTATTGTTATTGGCTTATATGACATTATTTTAAGTAGAGAAAGGAATATAATTCCTCACAGAAAACCGATGTGACACGTTTCGTTTCTATTTATCATATATGATTCAAGGAGACTTCTAATTTGTGGTGTGAACAATGTGACGATCATTACTACATTTACAACAATAAATCAGAAACCAAATACTTTTCCCACAGAATCGTAGGCATGAGTTGAAATACCAGTCAGTTCCGCTTTACGTCAAAGCTGGCGAGCTAGGTAACTCTCCAGGTCTAAAAAATGAGATGATGCTTGCTTCAGAGTAAACGCAATTATGTGAACTCTTTATCAACTGAGTGTTTTCAGTAATATGCGATCGTGGTAATCCTGTGATTAAGCGAACGGCTATTTATGATTCTCGAGGTCTATATAACAGATTTATTATATGCTTAATACTTCATTAATTTAAGGGGGTGCTTCTATCCTCCCAGACAGGGCTGGTACCAGTTTGTGGGCCCAGGATGATTGGAAGGCTTGGTGAGCCTGGGACGCGGGATCGATCCCATATGTATTGCAGGGCGTCTGTAACCACTGCGCTACACCACGCGCCCTTTATTAGGAGGCGAATAGCAGGGTGGTAGTGATACCGCTCATCACGAGCACAGTACTAATTCGATCCCGCTCCGGGCTCACTAGGCCTCACGCGTCCGGAGTAGGTAAATTGGTAGCAGACTTGTCCCCACAAAAGTCACTCTCTTCAATCGAAATGTTAACATTCTCACCCTGATATCTGGGGCTGCAGGGGAATTAGACTCGATTAGCATTCAACGACATTGACAACGAAAACGACATGAAAGAAAAATCCTTAGACAGCGGCCGAAGCCGTGCCTAGAAAGTTGGAGTGCGTTCATGGATGATGAATGCGAGGAAACGAATCGAATGTGAGAAATACCAGGATCCGCGCAACAGATGTGAAAGATAGGTCCTATGAAATGAAATTAAAAAGTAGCTTCGACGTCTTCATCTTCTTAAGAATTGGATTGATTCGAGTAGATGATCCACAGCTGGTCGCCCTCGCGTTGTGGTTGTTCGTTGTCACATCGAGTCGAATCCAGTGAAACGCGGCACCGATCGAGGAGAAATCTCACCCGAATAAATGAATTTTTATGAACCTCATGCTAGCGTATTAATCGAATAAGGCATTGATCATTTTTAGGGCTGGTACCAGTTTGTGGGCCCAGGATGATTGGAAGGCTTGGTGAGCCTGGGACGCGGGATCGATCCCATATATATTGCAAGGCGTCTGTAACCACTGCGCTACACCACGCGCCCTTTATTAGGAGGCGAATAGCAGGGTGGTAGTGATACCGCTCATCACGAGCACAGTACTAATTCGATCCCGCTCCGGGCTCACTAGGCCTCACGCGTCCGGAGTAGGTAAATTGGTAGCAGACTTGTCCCCACAAAAGTCACTCTCTTCAATCGAAATGTTAGCATTCTCACCCTGATATCTGGGGCTGCAGCGGAATTAGACTCGACTAGCATTCAACGACATTGACAACGAAAACGACATGAAAGAAAAATCCTTAGACAGCGGCCGAAGCCGTGCCTAGAAAGTTGGAGTGCGTTCATGGATGATGAATGCGAGGAAACGAATCGAATGTGAGAAATACCAGGATCCGCGCAACAGATGTGAAAGATAGGTCCTATGAAATGAAATTAAAAAGTAGCTTCGACGTCTTCATCTTCTTAAGAATTGGATTGATTCGAGTAGATGATCCACAGCTGGTCGCCCTCGCGTTGTGGTTGTTCGTTGTCACATCGAGTCGAATCCAGTGAAACGCGGCACCGATCGAGGAGAAATCTCACCCGAATAAATGATTTTTATGAACCTCATGCTAGCTTATTAATCGAATAAGGCATTGATCATTTTCGTCGACGTTTAATGAAAGTCGCTTCTAAGATATCATATGCTTATTTAGATGGAGAAGTGACCAGTTGAGGATTTCAGCTCTTCTTCCCACTCGTAGGTGTACACTGCACCCATTTAGGTGGTAGGGTTCAGCATTAATTAGGCGGCAGCTCGTGGATCTTATCTGTTTTCCTTACAGAAATTCTGAATGGTGGTGTAAAGCGATTTCATCTGGAATCTAAAGGTACCCGTATTAGAACGTTCTCAGATCTTCATCAAAATCGGGTTACGGAAAATTTTCGATCGAAGGAATATTAGCTGCACAGCATTCTTCCCGCACTGTGTCAATTGCTCTATGGACAGCGGTTACGATAAATCAGCCGATAACTCGGTGCAGTAGTCGAGACGATTTTTTTATTCTTAGGGGTTTGAAGAAGAACAAGAAGACATTTTCGATGTACTGCAACAATTTAACGTCAACTTAGGAAACGGTGGATAAACCTAAAATGTGATCAAATGAAGGAAAGGAAAAAATTTTCACTGTGTAAAAAGTTTCTACAAATAGGGAACGTAGCTGGAGAGTCTCTTACAGATCTTCTTATTTCCGTCTTCATTACTTAGTGCACTTCTCTTCTACTTCCTTTCATTACTTTTCAAGTTTTCAATTTTATCATAACCTTTCTCGCGATTCATTGTTATCATTGTTTATGGTTATTTGTCCTTCACACTCTCCCAACAGATAATTTAGTACTGGGAACAATCAGTTGTTCTAATCTTTTTAAAAGAAAAAAGTTTAATCCTTTTAGTCCGGCACATTTTGACGATGTGATGAGTAGTGTTCGAATTCTTCTGGATCTTGTAGAGCAGTTACGGTACGAATCCGATGACCGACTTCAAAAACATCAAATGGGACTTGGGTGAGTTCATCGTTTAAGGATTAATAAAATATCGTTTGGTTATGGACATTACCCCTATGATTTTTTTGAATTATAATCTCCCATATTCAGAACTGAGAGAAAATTTACTGATGATTTAAAAAGAGAGTTTAATCTCATAAAGCTAAGCTATGGAGTGATATGTCTGACGATGAAAGATAGCGTCGTAATCGCCATAGGAATCAATAAGAAGTAACTGGCAGCAAATTTTTGGCCTCAGCACTTAAGTGCTGCTGGTCCGTTGATCTAGACCGCCTCAGAAAATCAGAATGTATCCATGTGTTCTATTTGTTGTTTTATAATCGGTTCGTTTTCTTACAGAAGACTTGGGAACAGACGGGTTTCGATGAGCAGCACAAACCTACCACGGGTGATGATCAGTGCCGCTCGACCGTCGTTATCTAGCGATTCGAGGTAACACAGACCGGAGCGTCGCGCTCTGCCCTTTGGTGAAATACGCGTTAGCGTGCTACTATCCAAAAATTTCTTAAATACAGAGTTTGCGATAAATCCCTTTCAGAGCCACATACCAGGAAAAATGCATCCAGAAATTTTTTCTCCTTTAGTTTAGTCATAAAATTGAAATTTCTCTTACGTTTAAAGTTTTCTTCATTAAAAAACAACACCATTTATTTTATCGTATTTGTTCTCCCTTCTTTGACAAAAACGGTTAAAACTCTATGGCAATTACATGATCAGCAGCTTCTCCGAAAGCTCACCGCTTTCTACGTGACTTCCACTGAGGAAGATTAGAGCAGCTGGTTATCTTCTGTCGCGTAAAAAAGCGACGTTGTTATACAGTATACATTTACTTCCATAGAAAAAAAATACAGTGCAACAGTAGCTGACGTTTCGACAGTTCCTTTTTCAAAGCCTAGAAGGGTATGCTGATATACAATTTACTAGTCCAAACGCTTCAATAGCACATACGGAAAGACCAAAAGACTTACATGATCAGCAGCTTCTCCGAAAGCTCACCGCTTTCTACGTGACTTCCACTGAGGAAGATTAGAGCAGCTGGTTATCTTCAGGCGCGTAAAAAACGGCTCTGAAGAAGGTGATACTGCCGAAACGTCAGCTACTGTTGTATTCTGTTGTATGTTTTTCTATGGAAGTAAATATAGAACCTCGCGATTGCTGAACAAGAAAACGACGTATAAATACCTTTTATGGTTACGTTGTTTTCTTGTTCAGGAATCGCGAGGTTGTTATACGGCATTTATTTACTTCCATAAAAACACAATACAGTACAACAGTAGCTGACGTTTCGGCAGTATCGCCTTCTTCAGAGCCTGGAAGGGTATGCTGATATACAATTTATTACGCCAAACACTTCACTTACACTTAAAAAAAGACGAAAAACTCTATGGCAATTACATGATCAACGGCTTCTCGAAAAGTTCACCGCTATTTTACATGACTTCCAATGAGGAAGGTAAGAGCAGTTGATTGTAGTCGCATATGGTTGATAACTGCGCTACCCTACATCAGAAATTGGTCCAAAGATACGGGGCCAGGTCGCATGTGACCTCTGGTCATTCCTCTCTGCTACTCATTGCGGGATTTTTGGCATTTATCCAAAAAGCCTCGAGGAGTTTGCGTGTTGGTGTCTTAGTCTCCTGTGCGAGGGTATTGACTTTAACTTCAAAATCGTTTCCGCTATGGTTTTGTATCCTATGCGTGCCTAGTGGGGTACTTTGTCTCACTTTTCGTTTGCCATCTAGGTGTTCTTTTATACGCATACACAAGGGTCTGCCCGTTTCGCCAATATATTCATCTCCGCAATTTTGTGTTACTGAAGTGTCTGGCGTAATAAATTGTATATCAGTGTACCCTTCCAGACTCTGAAGTAGGCGATAGTGCCGAAACGTCAGCTACTGTTGTGTTGTATTGTATTGTGTGTTTTTCTATGGAAGTAAATGTATGCTGTATAACAACCTCGCGATTGCTGAACAAGAAAACAACGTATTTGTATTCCAATGCCGAGGCTAATAGGAAGTCGATCCTGGGAACTGTTGCAAGATGTGCCTTTTATGGTGTTTTCAAAATGTTTCCAATGAAATTATTACTGAAAGAGTTTCTTAACAGTTTGAATTTTCTTTTTAAAATATCATTTTGTAAAGCCAATGCATGCAACCTTATGTTTATTTGCCGTAGCCGTGCGCTAAATAATCAATGGCTATGCTTTTCACAGCACATGACCTCATTTGGCAATAAGTAAGATAAAATTAAGTATTTAGGCACAAATGCCGTAAAAAAAACTAGTTGCGTCAAACTTGATGATAAGAGGTCACCAATCACCATTACAATTACCACTTTATTACTAATCTCTATTTCTCCAGGAAAATGTCATTCTTATCTGCTGATGGTCGCCTAGAAGATCGGGGTCGGCGGGAATCCAGAGACAGTCGTGGATCATTGGAAAGTGATATGAGCATTCGTATCGGTGAATAATATGAATTTTCTTTCATGTTTGTTCTTCCATGTACGAATGCTGACGCAGCTCGTAGTCTCATTTTCAGCCATGAATACTTTGCAACATCGGTGGGTCGCTTAGGTGAAATTTCGTGATTGTAGACGTCGACCACTCATAGAACACTTATAGAACATGAACATGATTCTGTGATCGATTGATATAATTCTATTCTTGTCAACTTTTTTGAAATCGTTCCTGACTAATAGTGATAAAAATCGCAGGATTGCACCAATCCTTAGTTGTCAATAGCGTGCAGCCCACTCTCTTGGTGCTCAACGAATCTTCATATCTTAGTGATAAAAAGTATGATTCTTAGATGAATGCTTAGTCGTTTTTATATAATACTATGGATTAGCGTTGTTCATTCCATAGAGGATGCTCTGTGCATTGGACTGCATTCGTAGTATCACAAAGGTGATTGGATGCATATTTGATTTGTACAATGATGCACATGGGCTTAGTGGCGCTTTAAACCAGTTGTTTTATGCCCGCTGAGATCTGTTGTACCAGTGTGACAACCTATGAGCGAACGTTGACTGGTCTGGGGCGAGAGATTGAACCAGAGAACGCGTGTGTACCGCCGAGCATCTCTGACTAATGCGCTATTTGAACCCACTTGTATTAACAAAAGTACATTTACTAGTCGAAAAACGTTCAGGGAATGGATCTGATGTATCCGACGATTCGTGTCACAGTGGAGTATCGCATACGGGACGAGGACGACGGCAATCGTGGTTCGATTGCTATGCTCATTCGATGTCACTCGAACAGAGTACTCCCTTTTTGGAAACGAAGATAACTGATCCTCTAAGGTTGTAAAAGTATATCATTCGCTAACTTCTTATTTGTTGCCTACTACAATTTTTTTCACGGCCGGGTGTGATACGAAATACAACCACAATGTTGAGATATATGCAAAACTGCGGACCGCAGGTATCTCCGGTGGTGAACGGACGCGCTCGTACCCTTGCCGGGGGCTAACGCGTTCACCACCACACAATGCGAATCTTTCGTTTTGTTTGTTTCTCAGCTAGTTCAAATAATCAGAACAGCAAATAAAAAGCATTGTAATTTCAACTACAGCCTCAGTATAACTGGATTCAATGCCGATTTGGGCTCTCTAGATTAATCCCGTTGATGGCTGATTGCTGATGGCACTGATCGATAGAACTAACCTAAGTGATATGTGATTTCTAGGTGTGTGCAAGTATTTCAAAACATGTGAGTTCTATATGCCTCATACCCTACACGCGGTAACAGATCGTGTGTTGTGCGAAAGTACGCAAATATAAAAGCGCCAATTCTTTTAAACCCGCTAGATTTTGCATGTTTTGCAGTCAACCCTACTCCGGCAATTATCCATCACTTTAACTGTCGTTATTCGAATAATAATGTCGATTTTTATTCCATGTCTAACATTTTTGAAATGTCCTCAATAAACCTTCTTCTTATAACCACAATGGTGCTGAGATGTTTGCAAAACTCCGGACCGCAGGTGTCTGCGGTGGGGAACAAACGCGCTATTACCCTTTCCAGGGGCTAGTGCGTTTACCGCCACACCACGCGCATCCTTCGTTGCACCTGTCTCTGAGCTAGTAGTTCTATCGATCATAATTGGACGTTCGCTCCCCACCGCTGACACTTGTGGTCTGGAATTTTGCAAACATCTCAGCACCATTGTAGTTCTACTTCCTTGCCATAAAAATTGTAGTAGGCAGCAATTAAAAAGTATATTGTGACTTCTTCTTATAATCGCTGATTTCTATTACAGTTACAAACATGGCGGCCATTTCACTGAGAGGAGGGCTCGTACACGTTCACCAAATCATATGGACTTGGATATTCGACATTCACCGTCTCGACCGAACAGCTTCACAAATCTCGGCCATAACCTCGTGCTCACCTATCGGACTTTGTGGAACAAGGAACATTAATGTCGCCATTCTTGCCGAAGTGAAGTGGCTCAGAATCAGGTTATATCCAGAAACACAACGCGCTGACCGGAAGATTAGGGCAGAATCTGCTTTCTTACCGTCTCCCAACACTCGTTTGACTACTTTCCGGTACTGCATTCACATTACACGCAACCTACAGTACTTTAGATTAGAGCTATTGCTAGACATTCTACACGTTTGCTTTACTGAGGTGAACAACAGTACTGAAGGTAGTGTTCGCCAGTACCACCATGATACCACCACTTCGAGACATCTATTGCGATTGCACACGATTTTCCACCAACATTAAGTCATCATGCAAATGTACATATACATATCAAATCGGCTTTTCATATTGTATTATGCCTTATTCAATTATTGATTAGAGTGATAAATCGATATGTGTACCGTCATATTGACAATAGAAGAATTCTAGATGATGAACACGTTGAAGATGATGTTCGTCATAAGGTTTTCGTCACTACTGTCAAACTAACGAGATTATTTTGAATAAATACTATGTTCACCCAGGAATATCTCGCACTGAACAGTGCACGAGCCATTCGTGCATTTTATTCCATATACGATTTTCAACCGACATTACGTCAATACACAAATGTGAATACACACCAAGCAGATTGTCATAATGTAGAATTCGAGGCCAGACTTTAGATGTATTCCCTCACAATATTTTTTAATAAGCCGTCATCTCATTAGTGCTCATGAGCCTTCGCAACATTGTCTGTTGCAACATAACCAGCAGGTGGGGCTCTTCGGAATTTTAACTGGAAATCTTTGTAAGAAAAAAAAAGTGAGATTGAGTGCTTGTTGGATTGGTCTATGAGCATTTTCCCAGTGCTTCTTTTCCGATTTGTCGGATTTATACTCTCGCCTCCTGACAAAGTTACATCTATAAAGAGAAGAAACTGTATTCCTAAATCTCCTAAATGAGTGTTCGAAGAGAATTCGCAAGAACTCTCATCCAAACTGTGCTATGAAGCAGGTTTAAGAATAAGGCAAAATTATTTAGAGTGAGAAGCATTTATTTTCTTTCGTAGGTTTAAAAACAGTGGACCATGAAATACCGCTGACTGGACAGAGACCTCCTCTCAAGACGGCCCATGGGCCTACCAACTTAAAAACGCGTGTTGACAGCTGGTAGGTAGATAGAAGCGATCTTAGAGCACTCATTCGAGCAAATGCCGGCATGACAGGAGATCGTATAGACCAACCTTTACAAAACATGAAGATGATCGGTGTTTAATTATACAATATAAAAGGAGTATGAGAGGGATAACACGGTGGCAGTGATGTCCGTCATCACGAGCATGGTACTGGCTCGATTGCGCTACAGGTCAACCAAGTCTCTCACCCTCCGTGGTCGGGGAATTGGTACCGGACTTGTCTGAGAAAGAAATCACTCTCTCCAATCCAATTGGGAACACTCCTGCCCAGCTATCTCAGGTTTCCAAGGAGATTTGCCCGACCAACATTCTACGACATTCAAGATGAAATGGAAACCCTCAAGCAGCAATCGAAGCAACATGTAAAAGTTAAAAGATCTTCGTGGACAATGAATGCGCCGAAACCAATCGAATGTGAGAAGTGCTGGTTTCCGCACAGTAGACGTGAAGACGGATAAAGTAAAATAAATTAAGAAAAATAAAATGAAAGAAGCTTAAATATGTAGGCTGGATGAACGTGAGAGATGAAGCAGTTCCGAAGTGACTGAGACTAGAAAGAAGACAACGAGACGAGACGAGACATAAACGAGGCAAACATGCTGGTTCCGCACTACTTGTGAAAACAGACGACCAAAATATCCAAGTGTCCAAGTATTTTGAATAAGCCGTCATCACAACTCTTCCTAGTACTTCTTGCATTCGATTCGTTTTGTCTTCGAACACTTCGCGTGTTGTTTCGCCTGCTGTTTGAGCATTTCACATTCTTTGCCGATGTCGTGGAATGATGGTGGAGTCAATTCTACTACCAATCTTAAAGATAGGCGAGCTAAGGCGTTCCCCCGGACGCTGAGGAGAGCGTTGGAGAAGAAATTGAACGTGAACCTTGCTTCACGTTGTACTTCGTCACTGGCCACTACCGTCTCCGCTTGAGCGTTATTGTCCTTGGAATCTCACGTAGCCGCACTAGAGCGTTCACGGGTAATGACCACAGGCTTTTACTAGCTATCATAGATTAGAAGGCAGCTCGGTTTCTTCCAGGAAGCCGTTGATTCCTACAATAGTGAATGCTGGAAATAGTCGGCTAACCGCTCAACGGCGACGTCACAAACCGAATCAATCTAGGACTGAAAAAAGCGCTTTCAAATGATTTGTAGCATCATCTAATCCCTTTTTCTGTATTGAATAATATAACATTTGTCGAGCTACTCCGATTTAGCTTTTTCAAAACACGCCGAATGTAACCACGATGAAGCCGAAATATTTGCAAAACTCCGGACCGCAGGTGTTCACGGTGAAGATCGAACACGCTATTACGCTTTCTGGCGCTAACGTGTCCACCACCACACCATGCGAGTCCTTCATTTTGCCTTTCTCTAAGCTGCGTTTTGTAGGTTAGCAGTGAATCCAGTTAGGCAGGAGCTGTAGTGTAATTCGCGACGTATACACCTTTTATTTACGGCCTAATCTTTTTCACATCATCAGATTAATCTCGTTAACGGCTGATTGTTGCTAGCACCTATAAAAACAGCTGAGAGAAAGGCGAAACAAAGTGCCAACATGGAGTAGTGGTGAATGCGTTAGCCCCCGGAGACGGTAATAACGTGTTCGATCCCCACCGCAGACACCAGCGGTCTGGAGTTTTGCAATTATTTCTGCACCAGTGTAGTTATAAATCGTATCGTACCCTGCCGTGAAAAAGAAGAAGCTGCAAATGAAGGTGATTACACCGAAGACATTTTAAATGACGTGTCTTCATTCATCGTTCAATAATTTCGGAAACAGTGAAGAAACTTGGGAGTGATAGCTGTAACAAGCTTGCAATATGGTCGTAGTTTCGCGTCTTCTTCAGAATCAGTGGAGCATCTTGAGAATGTCATTACTTTGGTCTTGGGGCGAGTCTCATTCAACTATTCGGCGAGGTATAACTCAGAAGAAGTTTGTTATCTAGCCAACGTTTTAACTAGGAGCCATTCATCACCATAGTGAATCTTCCATGATTTTCGACATTATCAGCATAAATTGGCGGCCGCGTTCTTTTCTATGATTGGCTTTTCTTTGCGCTTTCGTACCAGATTTGTCTGGGAGGATAGCAGCACTAGCTAGATACATCGCCAGGCCATCGCGAGTCATTGTAAAGGCCAGGTATGCATTCACACACCTCCAACGATACTTAATGAAGTCGAATGCATAGCACATCTCACAGGGATTGGTCAACACCGAGAGCTTTATCCTTTTATTTTTTTGCGCTTTCTTGCTCCATTGGCATTCCTTTTCGTTTGGTCAAGGATCTAACAAATTTACAAGTTAGTGGACTGGTTAGTTTGAGTTGGGTTAGTTCTTTTTTCAAGAATGGAGTGTGCTCCCAAAGCGTCTTAGCAGCTACCCAGAAATAAAGAAGAAAGGAAGGTATGAAAAAAGAAAAAAAACGTGCTTTCACGAACTTTTTGGAATTTCAAGGATAACAGGTGGATGAAAGCGATTTTGCCAAGAATAAATGAGTAATGAAATACAATGAGATATAGAAGCATTATTTTCTACATAGATCACAAATTGAGACAGGAAACCGGTGACGCTTATCATCTTTTCCAATATGCCATCACTGTTTTTTTTAATCCCACGAAACGTAAAATTAATACTCGACCTCCATAAGGAGTTTCTATGAACTTAGCATAGTGATAGTAGCGATTCTGTTCGATATGCATAAGACGCTGCCTCGACTTCGTCCAGGTCACCCAAGCTCTCCCATTATTCGAGATCGGGAGAACTAATAGTTATATGGAGAGCTTACTCCGATCCACAAGACCTATGAAAGCTGCATCTTGGTTATTCTAGGATTACAGAGAATGTTGACTCTACCAGCATTCATCGAGATTCATAGCAAAGAAGGAAAAATCCTCAAGCAGTAGCAAAAACTCGAATGCGAACCTGGAAGCCTACGTAAATGGGAGATGCAAGGAAACGAATCCACTAGAGGAAATTCTGAAGCCTGAGCAACACGTAAAAATGGGTCACTTTGAAAAAAAATTTACCCATGAGAAAGCCATTAGAGCTTTAAGAATCTCTTATCAATTCGTCAACACATAGCAAGGTAAGGCTTACGGTTGTGTTGTGAACAGGTTTCGAACTATCGACCATGTGCTCGTGATGAGCGCCACGTTCCAGTGCTCCATTTTGATATTTGAACCCATATCTAGATATATGAAATGAAATAAAGTGTTTTTAATTTCCCGGTTGGTTTTCTGATTATTCAAACGTTGATTACAGTGAAGGATATCGGCAGTCTACTTCATAAATTTTCGCTGCCGTTGTGATTTCCTCCTCTACAATTCTTCGTTTTTTAAGAACAAAACATTTTTTATCAGTTTTTATGTAAAGTGAGTGACCAATGAAAGAACTACAAGAAGAGATGAGGACGTTAAGCAATGAGGAAATTCACTTCATCGCGATCGATTGGGCTCGATTTACATAATTCATCGGGCCGTCATTTTCTCACAGTTGGAAACCGATTATTGAGATAGAAGCGGGCCAAAATTGAAATGAGGAGATCGCTCTATCCCACCCAAAAGCCATCTGCTTCAACTATTCGCTTCCAAACGGAACCACATTACCCTTCTTGCGTTTGCCTTTTCTGTGAATAGTAGCACAAAGCCTCTCCACGAACCCGAATCCTTTATTTTGTTTTCTACCTGAACATTTTGTTTTCGTCATTTGTTGCTTACATAAATAGTTGCTAAATAGCTAGTTACAAATAGTTAGCTCAAAATAACCGCTCGTTAACTTTAGATAAGGTAGATAGCACAGACTAGATAGAAGACAAATCAGCTAGCTTCATTCTTTTGTCATCGA
>MQTX01000049.1:324424-356710 GCA_009735665.1 Angiostrongylus cantonensis
ATATATGTAGACTTTTGGTTCGTATCTCATATTGATGGATTCTCACATTTTTTTATTCAACTCGTTTCCTCGCACCCATTATCCCCGAAGATCTTCTAACTTTATGTGTGGTTTCGGTTGCTACTTGACGATTTTCATTTCATCTTGAATGTTGTGGAATCTTAGTAGAGTCGATTCTCCTTGAATTCATGAGATAGACAGGTTGGAACGTACCCAAATGGATTATAGAAAGTGATTTTTTCCCAGACAAGTCTAGTACCAATTCTCCGAGTCCAAAGGGATGCGAAGCTTGGTTTGCCGCAAGCAGAATCGAACTAGCAGATTCTCACATTTAAAACACATAACTGACTCATAATAAGCAACTTTAATGAACTCATTATAATTCTGTCTACTGTGACGGTTGATCTGAGCTGACGTGTTCCACTTCTTCCTGTAAATTTCTCCAAATCAATGTGATCAATAATAAAACTAAGAAAGATTTTACTGATAAAACATTTTTTATCAATCTGTTGGTATTATTACAATGCCGACGTTGGTAAATATCATAGATGGTTATCGTCATTGAAGAAATATTTGAGGACGTAAGTCTGTTCCAGGGCAATTGTTCTGGCGTTTGGCTGCGTGCCAATTATGTACAGCCATCGATACTACTGTCGGACTGCACACTGCTGCACACTTTCATTGACCGATCCGATTTTTAAATTTTTTTTAAAATTTTTTGTGTTTTATTTCTAGAAGTTGTTGATTGCTGTTCGACCCAATTCTCTGTAGAGCTCATTGATAGCGGCGCTATTACGGTCCTGGATTTTCATCACACAATGTTGTCAGCTTTTCTTTTCTTGTGGGGTGGTTGTCAATCTCAGACAAGTTTACCCATTTTGCGGTGAACGAAACGATAATGGGGTTCAGGATCGAGCCAGGGCTTCGTGCGTACTAAAAGAAGTCACTAGCACTGGACAACCTTTTCATTTTTTGAAGTTTCTTTTTGTAATATTCCACTACTTACTTAATTACACACGTTCCTAACCAATCAGAAAGTACTTTAGAGAAAATTGTCGGGTTGAGATAATGGTTTAAAAAAGAGCTTGATTTTCATTGGGATTAGGATGCGTTATATATCAATAACATCTGAGCTTCCTCTTCTTAAAGTTTGTCAAATTTTGGTTAGTCATGTACTTTGTGAACACCCTTTCCACGGAAATATTCAGCGCTAGTCTTGGAACTTCTAGGAATTACTTGTTTTGTAAAAGACGAAAATGAGTTACCGAAGGCGTAAAGAATAACAGTTCTTAAATACTCGGTTAGGCTAAGGCTAACGTTTTACCGTCTTCGTTCGAAATCTCGAGATAGCCATGTCAGAGCTTTACCCTGCAGTGCAAGAAGTTACAGCTCGATCTGCCTCAGATGTAGAGCTGCTTTCCTTCCACTAAGATTCTTCGAATATGGCGACGATTTCTACGACTGTTCTGATCGAAATGCATGTGAATAGTCAATTTTTCATGAGAAATAATCTGCTAGGGATTAGGCATCGCGTTCGAATTGCTACGCATTCGATTCCACTGAACATCGCAGAGATGAGTTGTAGCACATTTGGCCTATACATGCGGTGGCCAGCTACTGTATCAATTAGTGCTTTTGTCCTTCCATAAATGCCTGCTGGTCGCTTGTCATCCCTAAAAAAGTTGAGTAGATGGCTTGGTGTGCTCAGAATAAGGGAACGGACCAACAATAATACCTGTGCTGCAAGAGATGAGTTGTAGCACATTTGGCCTATACATGCGGTGGCCAGCTACTGTATTAATTAGTGTTTTTGTCCTTCCATAAATGCCTGCTGGTCGCTTGTCATTCCTAAAAAAGTTGAGTAGATGGCTTGGT
Source organism: Angiostrongylus cantonensis (assembly GCA_009735665.1). NCBI lineage: Eukaryota > Metazoa > Nematoda > Chromadorea > Rhabditida > Metastrongylidae > Angiostrongylus > Angiostrongylus cantonensis. The sequence continues at coordinate 326,300 of MQTX01000049.1, forward strand.
GTGCTCAGTATAAGGGAACGGACCAACAATAATACCTGTGCTGCAGGACACCTCAACCACTGCGCTGCGTGCATCTTTTACAATAAGGATACAGAATGAAAACTCTATGGCATTATCATGGCTGAGCGGTGATCCAAGGTGTTCAGTTGTGATGAACAGAGATCAAGTCATCCTCTAACAGGGTCGACCAAATCAGTGAGCTCATTCCATTCTAGAATCCTAACTAAAAAAAGGCATTCAAGAAAAAATAGTGTTCTCCATGTCCCTTGAGTAAGTAGGAACCAATGAATAATTCTGTCGCACTATGCAGATTGTAGTAACAGTCGACTTGAGTTACAAGCGATTAGGAGGAATACAAATGATGCAGGTAATACTTTTGTAAAATCTAGCAATTTCTGTCCAGTTCATATACTTCATGTTAAAAAATGGATCAGAAAACCTCTCTCACTAAAATATTAGAGTGTAATGATGGGTGCAAGAAGACTAGGGAATAAAACAGAACCTCTTTTCGATCCCATGCAGACATCCAAGAGCGCGCGTGGCGCAGTGGTTGGAGGCGCCACTGTGCCACACACATAGAACCAATTCCCGCCGCCCATGGCCCACTAAGTCTTCCATTCCTCCGGAGTCGGAAAAATGGTACCAAATTTGTCTGAGAGAATAGCAGTACTGGCTCGATACATCGGTAGACCACCGCAAGTCATTCTAAATACCAGACATGCATTCAATCACCTCCAACGATGCTTAATAAAGTCGAATGCATGGCGCATCCCTAAGGGATTGATCAACGTCGAGAGCTTTATCCTTTATTCATCCTTTTGTCTTCTATTATTTTATGCGCTATTAATCATCAATTTAAAGGCGATCCAATGAAATCTCAAGTAATACTGCGCTAAGCTATCTCCATAAAAATTATGCAGTGGTGGCCAAGGAATCTATCACATGGAATGCCAGGCGAGCACATCACTTCAGTTCGCACATCTACCTTCGCTAACATTGCAGTACATGCACTAACAGCTTGCGTTGGCTTAGGGAAATTTTATATTGTGAAACAGAACGAATAGTCCTGCCGATCTCGTGCACCTAACTTCGTTTCGTACTCAGGGTCACGTCGGTGACGATGTTCGTGGTAGAGTCAACCTAGCATAAACAGAACCTCACCCGTGTCAGAGCTGAATCACATTAATTGATTTATAGCCATAGTTCCGCCAAACTGTGTTCTTGAAATTTGGAAAGCCTATCACTATTACAATTCAAAAAAATTGCTTGAAAAATAAGAAAAAAACAACGACGATCTAAACTCCTTCTCCTCCCCTCCCCTTCTTCTCTGCCACTGAACACAACGGCATTGATGGACAAACATTAAGTGCAGCAGTGAATAAGTGGTGATGGATGACTGACTCGTCTTATCAAACTCTGTCACAATGCGCGACGAAGTTGGTTACTCCTGCCTAGGTAAATGATGCGATGATGCTAGAAAACCACCTATTTTATTTATGGTTTTAACGGTCTCGCCGTCATTAGCGCGTGAATTTTATTCTTGAGTAAAAGAGTATTTAGTACTAAGAAGTTGCTGAGAGACAAGAGAAACGAAGTATGGTGTGGTGGTGAGCGCGTTAGCCTCGGAAAAGATAAAAGCGCGTTCGTTCCCTACTGCAGACACCTGCGATCCGGAGTGTGGCAAATATCTCGGCACCATTGTGCCTGTATTTTGCGTCATACTCTGCGGTGAAGATTTATAGTAGGTTGCAAATAAAAAGTTAGCAAAGGAGTGTTTATTAGTCTTCTAACAGATGTAAGTAAACAAATGATGAATATTTCGAAACCGAATTCCCTTTAACCTCGGGTTGACTAATCAATATGTATTCTTTCTTGATGAGCTTACACGAGGTTGATAAACATATTTATTTTCGGCTAACGTTTCGACTTCTTCGTCTTTGTCAGAGCTGATGATTCGAGTCGATGGTCCACGCTTGTTAATTGTCTCGATGTGGCGTCTTCGCCTTCGTGTCGAGTCAGGTCTTCCGAATGAGTATGCCTCATTCGAGGAGATGGCTTGGTGAGGAAGAGAAATAAATAAATTTATAAGCTTCGTGTAAGCTCATTTAAAAAATGATGAATAGTTGGCCATTGATCCATCCGTTAAGGACGGTGACATCGCAAGAGTGACTGAATACATATTGGCCTATACAGTGACGTGCAGTGTACAAAATGACGTATGAAATAGGTGGTTCCTCAGTTCCAGGTTAATTTGGCACCTATTAGTAGACACCATATGAACAGAGGGCTTAGTTTGTCTTGTGTTAAAGATTGGACCTGCGACTACATGTGTAGTACTCCAGGGCGTCTCTGACCACTTCGCTAAAAAGGTCTTGCATAAGGTATCAATCACCATGTAACTCCAACATCACTCTAGAACCAGTATACTTTGTCGATTTCGTCTTTCGTCCTTCTCTTCATTTCCTTTTTCATTCCTTCTTTACCGCTGTCTTTCTCTTCATTTCTTTCCTCTTCTTCTTCCACAAACCTTGTCACGTGATCTAATTTCCATTTATAAGCTTCGTGTAAGCTCATTTAAAAAATGATGAATAGTTGGCCATTGATCCATCCGTTAAGGACGGTGACATCGCAAGAGTGACTGAATACATATTGGCCTATACAGTGACGTGCAGTGTACAAAATGACGTATGAAATAGGTGGTTCCTCAGTTCCAGGTTAATTTGGCACCTATTAGTAGACACCATATGAACAGAGGGCTTAGTTTGTCTTATGTTAAAGATTGGACCTGCGACTACATGTGTACTCCAGGGCCACTCTGACCACTTCGCTAAAAAGGTCTTGCATAAGGTATCAATCACCATGTAACTCCAACATCACTCTAGAACCAGTATACTTTGTCGATTTCGTCTTTCGTCCTTCTCTTCATTTCCTTTTTCATTCCTTCTTTACCGCTGTCTTTCTCTTCATTTCTTTCCTCTTCTTCTTCCACAAACCTTGTCACGTGATCTAATTTCCACAAGTGGCGCCATACACAACGGCTTTTGTGATTTCAGAGTCGCTCGTTAGAGCACAGTGTTATCCAATTCAATCATGAAATTTTTCATTTGATTTCGCGTCAAGTACTTTAAGGCTCTTCAACTGTCGATGTACTTCAAGTAGATGGGGCAGTTCTTCTTTGATTGCAAACGTCGAATAACATGACAGAGTAGCATATAAGTGATTTCCTTAGGAAATCATCATAAGTGCTGTAAATATGATGATTTTTCATGTTTTACGAACCAGTTCCCTTAATCATCGGAGAGCATGGACAAATACCAAAAAATTTCCATTCTTCTCTGTCGTGCTCCAGAGACGAGCACCAACTTTTTGTCACGATGCGTTGTTTTTTAAAGCTCTAGAAGATAGCCACTGATAACTCAGTGGGACCCGTCGCCGTGACAAAGGTTTACTTCAACTTGTGCTTTTGCATGGAGATGCTGAACTCCTTTCAAACTTTCGTGACCATTTTAGCGCAAAAGATAATTGTGATCTTATAAGTCATGGTATGCGCTGGAAAAGCACTGGAAGCTACCCTAGTCCTACTAAACCTATGAAACTTGGCGTACTTTCAAACTGAAATAAATGTGGGACATTCTAAATGTGATGGTTTCTAAATTGCTTAAGGTTTTTTATCCTTGTTAAATAAGAAAAGCTGCTCATCAGAAAAACTTAAACTATGCCTAGACTCTCTCTGGCAAAGATTCTAGCGATTTCTTAATTCTTCAGCAACTGCCATAACAATCGTTTTCGATCAAGAGAGGTGAGTGGGTGTAGTTGGCCGGTGGCATGGGTAGCGACATAAAATGCCCCGTAGTGAGGTTGAGAATTACTGCAAAGTGATAGAAGCCATTTCAGCTTTTTCACAGCGGTTCGGTGTCCGATATGTTCCGCACATCTGCATGTTCGCATTCATCGACGGCTTATTTACAGCCCCATTCAGCACGTCCGGCTACCGTATGCCGCCGTGAGGTTATCGGCAGCCGGTCGTTCCGCCCCGTCGGCAGTGCCAATTCCATTGGTGACACCCGGTCGCGCTCTCGGGACCTCTAGGTGGGTTGTTCTGTGGTGACTACCGTAGTCGCTGACGATGAAAATCAACGATGCAGAAGACCAGCAAAAGCAAGAGGACCATCAGAAGCAGCAGAAACAGCCTGAAGAAACACCACTACCGCAATCAGTTGGTTGCACGATGAGAGGCACTAGTCCGACCATTGATGTTCTATCCGAGGTGAACATATTTAATACATTCTTTGTTATTCATTTTCCGGTTTCTTCGCCAAAGCAGCATCTAGAATCAATTAAAAAGCTAAGAAAGGATTAATAGCCCAACAACAATGACAGATCCACGGACCAACGATGAGGAATTGAGTACTTATGGGGTGGTAGTGAGAGTTTGTCTATTTGCTGTCTAATTTCTATCTTAACACTTGCTACAAGAAACATCGGCAATCTATAAGCACATATTCACTGCAAGAAACCCGTTGAAGAAAAGAACGTGCGTGGAAAAGTAACATACAACATATCAACCGCTTCTCCTACTTGCTCACTAGTTTAGACTGGTCTGATCTGTTCACTAACTCTGAGGTCCTATTGATGTGAGCTTGCTACAAAACTGCTTTCCCCAACAATCATTCATTCTTGTACACTTTCTTTAGATCAAATTTTTCCTATAAATATCTGCGATTTTTTAGAGGATCTCAGTTCTTTCACGAAAAAAGTGATTGTCTGATGAATGCTTTAGTTCTTATACTTACCACTACGCTGATAAAACCCTACACGTAGTTTAACGACCATAGCGACATCGAACATAAGACTCTTCAAAGGATGACTCTTGCTTTTCATTTCAATTTTCTAACTGTTAAATTAAATAGAAGCATCGTCATTAGATAAAGTAACTTGCTATTCTCTATGGTCCGAATCTGCAGACTTTCAGCTTTTCTTACAGTCGCTTCATTCATCTACTATTTGACCTTTACACAAAGCCTCATGATCCAGGACTGTGATGAATGACAGAAACTTGGTCGAATTTACTGCTTTTTTCCTGCACTCAGAAATAAATTGCTCATCAAAAGAACTCGATATTCATCTGAGATCCAAGACCGTTAATTTGGCTCTCAGACGAGAACTATGGATGTCTAGGACACATCATGCAGTTCGGAGTTACTAGGAAAAGCTAGTCTTTCTTAACTTATGACTTATTCAAGTGATCTCACTACTAAACTCTAATGCTCGGGTGGTTTAGCATCATTTCGAATAATCATATGGTGTATATGAAAGATTTTATTCTAATCAGATGTGCCGAATATTCATAGTATGTGCGATACAGCGAGTTGATGGCACTAAGCGTTCGCGTTTTTAAGCAGGGCAGGCGTCGTTTGGAAGATCGCAAAGAAAGATTATGGGCTCCCACGCCCGACCAGTCACCATCCTGTGATTTAAGGGTAGTGAAGTGATGGCGAATTAAGGGCGAATACCACTAACATATTGACGCCGGTCATGGGGTGATAATTCCGTTGTTAACCTTCATCCACTCGAAAATGCGAGATATTCTCGGCTAGGGAGGTGTCTACCAACAAGCTTATTCAGCTCACTAAGCGAAGGCTTCTCATGTTGATAGCAGAGTCTTTGATTGAGATCTTGGTTCGTATCCAATTTCCCATCAATCGATGGTAGCAACGTATTTGTCCTATGGAGCACAGTAAGCATTTCGGAGGCACAAAGGGCGAGACATATAAGGGTCGTATAACCTTTTCACTGCATTCTATCACTGCTAATCGCCTCTTCATTGACATATTTAATAGTGTGTTATCGATCTCTTAACTTTAAAGATTTTATTCTAATCAGATGTGCCGAATATTCATAGTATGTGCGATACAGCGAGTTGATGGCACTAAGCGTTCGCGTTTTTAAGCAGGGCAGGCGTCGTTTGGAAGATCGCAAAGAAAGATTATGGGCTCCCACGCCCGACCAGTCACCATCCTGTGATTTAAGGGTAGTGAAGTGATGGCGAATTAAGGGCGAATACCACTAACATATTGACGCCGGTCATGGGGTGATAATTCCGTTGTTAACCTTCATCCACTCGAAAATGCGAGATATTCTCGGCTAGGGAGGTGTCTACCAACAAGCTTATTCAGCTCACTAAGCGAAGGCTTCTCATGTTGATAGCAGAGTCTTTGATTGAGATCTTGGTTCGTATCCAATTTCCCATCAATCGATGGTAGCAACGTATTTGTCCTATGGAGCACAGTAAGCATTTCGGAGGCACAAAGGGCGAGACATATAAGGGTCGTATAACCTTTTCACTGCATTCTATCACTGCTAATCGTCTCTTCATTGACATATTTAATAGTGTGTTATCGATCTCTTAACTTTTGAAGCGGTTGAAGACATTTCCAGCTGACAATCCCAAGAATACCAGCCAATGTGACCTAAATTTTCACATTTGTAGAAACTTGCTGTAACAGGAAACATTCTTCTAACAAAATGATTCACTTAGTTTTTTGAAGCCATATTTCTTGGTATCAATGGCATCAACTTACTACCATAAATTTCTATAGACGTTCACATAACCAGCGATCGATGATACGGAAATCGTGAAGCGGTGCAGTATCTATAACTCTCTTCAACTTCTATTAAACTTGTCAAGATTCCGTCTAGTTCAAGACAAGCTGGTTTGAATTTTGAAAACAAGCCGTATGAATTGAAATCGATGCAGAACAAACAATAACCTCCAGAAAGCCAAATCACAGGCCTCGTCATCGCCGCCCGTCTCATCGTCGAACTCCGACAGTGCCGTTGCTGATTGTGTCGTCTGTGGCGACAAGTCCAGTGGAAAGCACTACGGGCAGTACTCATGTGAAGGCTGTAAAAGTTTTTTTAAACGGTTGGTTTTGTGAGAGTTTTTACAGTCTTTCCAAATAGCTTTCAACTTGCTGGCGATTACAATAAGATCAGGTTCTTTTAGTTCAATCAGACGATCGCTGTCCTATGCATGTCGTGGGACGAAGAATTGCCCTGTGGATGTGAACCACCGAAATCAGTGCCAATTTTGTCGTCTGAAGAAATGCGTAAAGATGGGCATGAGAAGAGAATGTTAGTGATTTTAAATGATTGTAGGTAAACACCTTACCTGAGACCTTAAAAAATGGCATGAATAGAGAAAATACCCTCTTAGACCTTGGTGGACAATTTGTATTTCTTTCAAGATCTCAGACCTCTCATGCTTCGATTACTAGGTGTTCTTACGTTTTCATCCAGTTTCTGAAAATCGTTTCTCTAATAAAACATCTTTATATATGGATTTCAATGAGGTTGTCGCCTTGTTTGGATGAGCTTATAGAAAAAACTGGAAAATGGAACTGAAATAAAAGGTGGAACGTTGATTATGAGGACTTGAAAGCTAGAAAACATCGAAACAAAAAGATTGAGAGAAAGGGGGATTGAGCTGGACCAAACTTGAATCAAACCAAACTTCTTCACCCTTGATGGGGTGGTTTTCTTTATGTTTCATCGTTAAATTCGCCAAATACCAACAACAGGAACCAATAGGCGTTATCCTTTCAAATTTAACTGTTATTTTTGGCCTGCACTTTTTTATGGTAATGTATGATGTGAAATACAATATGCCTCCTGGGATATGGGCAAAGTTCAGGGCCTCAAATGGGCTTCAAACCCGCGAATTCCCTGGCTGGGGGCTCAAGTGCTATCCATGACCTCAACCAAAGCTTTTGTTTCGCCGTTCTCTCATCTAGCTTCTTACCCTATCGGTGTTACCTATTTGTAGTTCACATGGTGTCCTGCCACGAAAACAAAGAACTAGGCAGTAAATATAACTTAAATCGCTGTAATGTCGACTGCAGTTTCGGCTTGACTGAGTTCAATGCTTGTACTCTCCAAATTATTCTCGTTAGCTGGTGGGTGACAAAGCAAGGGCCTCAACTGGTGTTTTGGATACTACGTGAGACCTCCGATAAGGGTTATAATGGTCCAAATGCCAACTGAGGATCAGAGTATTTCTCATATCTCTGCATCCATGTAATTATCTTTCCGATTTTGTTTTGTCATTTGTTAGAAATAGAAGTTAGAAAGGTAGGACAGGAAGGACTTGTCTTTGTTTATGTTCATTCATTTATTCATCTATTGATTTATTTATTTATTACTCATTTATTCATTCATTTATTTATTCACTTTGTTTATTCATTGCTGTCGTCTTATTCAAACACGTTCGTTTACCCACTTTTGGCACATCTCTAATAGTGGTTTAAATGTGCCGTGATGTGGAAAGAAGTAATTCTCATAGTAGTCAAATTTTATATTTGTACTATTTTTAATGAAGAGGTCCTTACGTAAATGTCTAGATGTCAGTTTATCCATAACTTCAATCGGCTTTGTTCTAGCAGTACAACAAGGCCGAATACACAACGGTCCACCGTTTCCGAACTGTTTCTTCACTCCAACGTTTATTCCTCGTCCACCATTACCGTTTCTTCATCCATTTATGCTGAACTTCATACCGACGTCAGACACATTCTCTCAAATCACTGATTCAGGTAAACCAGGAAGCGGTGCAAGATCAAACCTTATTCGAAATCATCTTAAAAATAGTTTAACGTTCTTCATTAAAATTGACTCCCGTCAGTTTCGCTTGCAATGGTGGTTCTAAAAAAAGCACATCGACTTTTTTGGTGGGGATTAAGCTCAAAGGAGTAATCATTAGGTACAAAATAGTTATTATGTCATTTCGATCGACACGATGGAACCTTAATGCAATCCCCTTCCAAACATTTCAAGAGTTTTAAGAATCCTATAGATGGTTCTGCTTGGATGTTTTGCTTTCATACTATGCCATAGTATGTGTTGCACGAAAACTTTCGAAAATCACATTACACACTAATAATTAGGTTCTGGAAGCTATGATAATAATCTTCTATTGTAGGTAAAATTTTCTCGCTGCTAACCGATGAAAAGAACTTTTCTCGACTTCGTTTTCCCATAACTCTGCTGTATTTTTCTAAGCATTCCTCCTATGCCTAGGGCTTCCATTAAAATAAAGTTCGGAATTGATGAGATCAACCCGTCACTCAGATAAAATACAAATACTGTTCTAACATAATCGATACATATGTTTGGCATAGTGGCTGCTTTTCATTCTTTATCTTTCTCAACAGCATCAGTGAAGTAATAAATGATATAAAGTGGTATTCCCTTAGACAGCAAAGCAATGGCAGCTGCTCCGGCCGTTCCTGTTAGAACTCCTACATGTCCATCAGTCAGAGATATCGGCACGAATCTCCTCTACACAACGGTGGATTGGGTTAAGCAGCTCTCGTTCTTTAACATGCTCAGCCAAACAGATCAGGTTCAACTGAACTTCCGGCGTTTTTTTCGAAATCCCCTTCAGAAATTCATATTTTTAGGTTACACTGCTGCAACACAATTGGGTACAGCTTTTTATACTGTGTGCAACTGGATGTTCAACTCCGTTGACCTTCAAAGATGAACTTAACGTTAAGGAAGGCAATACATACATGGTAACTAAGCGTTTGCTTAAACTTATAGAACTGGAAGTCCGTCTAACTGCGAACTCTCTTAAGCAATATTGACACCATCTTTTAGTTTCTGCTGCAAACCCATTGATTTCTTCGACTTCTGCTTCTTCATTAAAGTCTTTCCATTTCTTGTTTCTGCTTCGTCCTTTTCTAAAACAGTACTAGACAAGTTCTTGACGATGCAGTGGTGAAGGGAAAGCTTCAGTGCATTTGGCTCATGGCAACATAACTCAGTCAAGCAGTTCCCCAAATTATGTTTGATTCAATACCTAATTAATGAGTGAGTAATATTATAGAACTCTATTTTATATCCTGTAAAAAGTGGGTTAAAAGACGTTTAAGCTAAAAAAAATGGGCTAAAACCTGAACAAAAAGTGGGAGCTACTAGGAAACGCCGACAGGAGAGCTTAGAATTCATAGAATCATCACGGGTATTTAGTAGTTTTTATTCAGGAACATGTGGAACGACTACGGTCAATGCACATGGATTTATTCGAGATGAACAGCATAAAGGCCATCGTGCTTTTCAATTCTGGTTAGATTTCTTGCTTTGTAATTTTGGTTCTACTGTTCTCTCATCATTTTATCCGTTGCTTGTGACGAGTTCATCTGTCCTCTCGTAGCAATCCCAACCATAACTCAGTCAAGCAGTTCCCCAAATTATGTTTGATTCAATACCTAATTAATGAGTGAGTAATATTATAGAACTCTACTTTATATCCTGTAAAAAGTGGGTTAAAAGTCGTTTAAGCTAAAAAAAAAATGGGCTAAAACCTGAACAAAAAGTGGGAGCTACTAAGAAACGGCCAAATTATGTTTGATTCAATACCTAATTAATGAGTGAGTAATATTATAGAACTCTATTTTATATCCTGTAAAAAGTGGGTTAAAAGACGTTTAAGCTAAAAAAAATGGGCTAAAACCTGAACAAAAAGTGGGAGCTACTAGGAAACGCCGACAGGAGAGCTTAGAATTCATAGAATCATCACGGGTATTTAGTAGTTTTTATTCAGGAACATGTGGAACGACTACGGTCAATGCACATGGATTTATTCGAGATGAACAGCATAAAGGCCATCGTGCTTTTCAATTCTGGTTAGATTTCTTGCTTTGTAATTTTGGTTCTACTGTTTTCTCATCATTTTATCCGTTGTTTGTGACGAGTTCATCTGTCCTCTCGTAGCAATCTCAATCATTATTCACAAATCGTAATAGTTTATTTTGTTAACCGAAGCCACACGTAAAGTTGGAAGAACTTTGTGGAGGATAAATGCGAGGAAGCGAATTGGGTGTGAGAAGAGCTGGGGTCCGCTCAGTAGACGCGAAGACGGGTGAAATAAAATAGATAGCAACTGCACCATACCGCATCTGAAAGTGAATTATTCCAAAATTTCGCTTTCGAATATTTTTAACATTCGTTTGGGTATCGATAGCTGTACCATCAGTTTTTTACAGAAATAATCATACGTATTGATCGAAGGGCGCGCGTGGCGCAACAGAGCGTTTCCAATTGGATTGCAGAGAGTGATTTCTTCTCAGACAAATTCGGCACCAATTTCTCGACACCGCAGAGATGACAGGTCTGGTGAGTCTGATGCAGGATCGAACCGGCACCACTACTACTGTGCTATCCACCGCTGTTTCATGGATTATCATTTTAAAAAAAAAACCTGAGGATCTAACTCAGCCAGGTCAGGTTCCGGAATTGACCAGCAGCACCAATTGTTTTACACAATCAACATGATTAAGTTGGGAGATGAGCTGGCGACTGCACATAATCATCGTCGTTTGGGAAAACAATAGAGTAAGGATGAATGAATGGGTTTCCGAGATGGCGTGAACAAGCAACACCTGTTCATGTCTCATAACGCAAATCGGCCATTGACGGCGCAATACCCTTAAGTCAATGGCCATCTCCGGCCGATGGCATGGCGTTCATAAAAAGGGATAAACTATGCATTTAGCTTTTTTGTTTACCATAAAATTATTACCGAGCAGGTTGAATATCAAACATAATTCTGTCTAAGAATTCCGTAATCTTCACTTATTCATAAATCTCAGATCTGAAGATTTCTTGACCTGACTAAGGATTATCCCGATTTAGATTAAATAATGTTGTATTCATCCCGGGCGCAAGTAACGGTCATCCCTTGCACAGCAAATTCCCTATTGTTTTCACCTTGAAACTATTCTAACGTAAAATTCAAATTATCAATTTGTGCCACATTAATACTAAAAAATGTAAAGTAAATTCTAGGTTGATCAGTCCCTTAAGAGTACAACATGCATTCTACTTCATTCATGGCATTGTCGACTTGCTTAAATGCCTGTATGGTGTGTGCGATGACTAACGAGAACTACCTATATACCATATCAAATATTTTTATCCTTTTGGAAAAGTTCGATATCAATCTGCGGACCTCGAAAGAGTAGAGTGATAGCTTCGCCTTTGCGAAGCAGGATCGAACCTGTGTACGTTGCAAAACCGCTGTGCGCTGTAAGCCATCTCGGACTACTGTGCTACACTCACCTTTTTTTCCCTTTTTTTTAAGAATAAATTAACTAGTAAAATAAATTACAGAGATAGAATGGACAAGAGTTACCTGTTGGGCAATCCAATGTTTTATCTATCGCTCGCTGTAGAATTCTACCTGAAGTTCTTCACTATTAAGAGCGCTATCGGGCATCAGAAAACCTCTTTTCAATTTCACTGGCACTTCTTTTGTTAGATTCATCCACTGTCGATAAGGCTTTTTCAATCGAAGAGAATAGTGCTCTAAAGCATTTTGGACTTTATTTGAACTCAATAAATCGTCTGTTTTAAATTTTTCGTGTTGTTCATTCCGTGCGAATGAAGAGGTGTAGGTGGACGGTCTGAAGAATAACTTTGACCGATTGGCTGCGAGTTCGAGTCGACGACATATCTGAGCACATACCACTATTCAAGTTCAACTGGTAAGGATCACAGATGATCCTCAGAATCAAAATTACGTGTACATTGCTTGCTTTTTATTTTTCTGCCTACTGCATTTTTCACGGCAGGGTATTATGCGAAATACAACCACAACGATGCTGAAATATTTGCAAAACTCCAGACAGCAGGTGACTGTGGTGGGGAACGAACGCGCTATGATCCTTTCCAGGGGTTAACGCGTTCACCAGCACACCATGCGGGATCTTCGTTTCGTCTGTCTCTCATCTAGCTCTATCGATCAGTGCCATCAGCAATCACCCGTCAACGGAATTGATCTGGGGAGCCCATGGGCATTAAACCCAGTTAAGGTGAGGATGCCTCCCAACGGTTTACCGCCTTATCGTGGCTGGGAGGTGTTCCTGGATGTCGGACCGCGAAGTACAGCAGAGGGATTGGTCCCGCCGGTAGGGTCTCTCAAGCTGAGAAGGAGTCAGGCGCTTTCATCAGGAAGCCTAGCTAAGAGTAAACGATTACCAGGATACATCGCCGCCCTGGTATCACATTCGCATAGTGGCAAATCTTTCTCTCGCAAGGCTTGCAGCTGCTTGTGGTGGTGAGGACCTGTGGCAGACTTTGGCCAGGCTGGCCTTGGGATTCCAGCGAACCACGATGGCTTAACCAGCAAATCTCCGAGAAATGGTGATTATGCTGGGGCTCGCACAACTAGTGGGACGGGCAGTTCAAGTGTTCAAGTAAGTAAGTAAGGTGAGGATGTAGTTGAAATCACAATATTGGCTTTTTTATCTGTGAAACCACAACAAATAATTTTTTGTTCTTCCAACTACAGCCTCAGCTTAACTGGGTTCAGTGCCAATGTACGCTCCCCTGATCAAGCGATCAAGCCCGTTGACGGGTGATTGCTGATGGCATTAATCCGTACTGAGAGTGGGGAAACGAACGATCCGTATAGTGTGGTGCTGAACGCGTTTTCCCCCCGAAAGGGAAATAGCGCGTTCGTCCCACACCGCAGACACCTGCGATTCGGAGTTTTGCAAATATCTCAGCATCGTTTTGGTTGTATTACGCTTACAGTTTTTCGTACGAACAGTTTTTCACGTTTCCTTAGATATACTACTCTTCAACTCACTGCATCTCGATCTCCACATAAATCTTACTTACTTTAATAAAGCGCGAGATGTCTCACTTACAGCTTTTTCGGAGAAACATTGAAATAAGTAACTTAGGTAACTTCTTACGATCGACTGTCTATTAACCTAGGCATTGATCAAATAATTCTCTACATTCTTGTTGAGCAAGCACGTGGTGTTACCATATTCTTTATTACGCTAAAGCTGACGTTTCCACAGTATTGCTTTCTTCAACGGCTGGAAGGGTCAATTTGACTGCAATCTAGCTAGCCAAATGTTTCCATAACCAAAGGAACTGATAAACGGAGATTTTAACCGATTTCGAATAACTTAAATTCATTCTAGAATCATTTTCAGAACAAATACAAGCTAACTGGTTTGTGGTGCAAAGGTTATAGGCTCATATAATACACACGCATTCGATGTTTCAACCACGCGCTTCTGACAAACCACCCACACCCTTTATTTCTCTCGGATCAACAGATCGCTATCTTAGTTGTCCGGGAGAATAAAAACACTAACTCGATACATCGGTACGCCTCCGCAATCTATTGTAAACATGTATTCAATCACATTACGATGATCTGAGACTCAAACGCATGCCGCGTCGTTAAGGCAGAGTTAGTGTTAAACGCGGAACGTTTTATCCTTTAAGAAATAAATAACACTTGTTTTCATAAAAGAAGTGATTTTCTCAAACGATGTTGGTAGAAAAGAAAACAGATAAAAGCCTCCACTTAAGCTTTATAATCACCACACATGTCCATGTTAATACTGCTTGCCCCAACTTGCAATCAAAAGGCCGACATCGTCTTCGTCCCAGGGGAACACATTCATCTGCATGACGAAACGTGCTCGTTTTGTGGCTTGATAATGTTATGTGATCATCATAATAACCAATTACAGTATGAATTAACGATCGGCTCGGGAATCTCCTCAGAGTCGAAGGGCTGCATTGCACAAAAGCAATAAATTCGAGAAATGTGACCCAGACCGTGTTGGCCTAACGATGATAGAATAAGACGTTTTGTGTTCTATCAGCGTATTGCATAGCGAATGTACGCAACAAATATATCCAGCTGCATATTCTACTAGTGCTATCAGTAGCACGTTTCCAAAAATATGAATTGGTCCCAATTCATAAGTGACTGAAAATAGTGTGACACCCATGAAATAAGTAAAGGATGAAGCTGACGGCCTTGACCCACCTGAGGGACGCGCCATGCATTTCACGTCAACAAAATGAATGCGTATTTGTTCTACACAACGACTAGCCATTAACCACTGCGCTACACACGTCTGTCATTGACCCATACCTAAGACAAACACAATTTCAAACTCAATATTTCATCTCGTACTTCACTATTTTCGTGCAATGCGTCAATCCAAAAGATTCGATTTTATTAAACTATGAAACACAGAAGGGCACGTGTGGCGGCGCAGTGGTTGGAGGCGCCACTGCGACACGCACATGGAATCGATTCCTGCGCCCATGGCCCACCAAGCCTTCCATCCCTCCGGGGTCGGCAAATTGGTACCGGACTTGTCTGAGAGGATAGCAGCACTGGCTCGATACATCGGCAGGCCACCGCGTGTCATTGTAAAGGCCAGATATGCATTCAATCACCTCCAACTATGCTTAATAAAGTCGAATGCATGGCGCATCCCTCAGGGATTGATCAACGCCGACAGCTTTATCCTTTTATCCTTTATTTATGAAACACAAATCTCAACAAGGAACTACTGTTGAGACCCAACTCGAATCACCGTGGCTCTGAAGAAGCCGAAACCTTGGTCGTAGCAAATAACTCTAACGTTCACGTGTGAGCTTGTCAATAAAACGAGATGAATTAGATCTCAGCCTATACTGAACTGTATTAAGTAAAATAAAAACTATTAGAATCAATAGAACCTTTAGCAAACTGTAGGTTTCCGAACCCCATTATGATAGAATTCAAAAGTTCTGTAAGTCGTGATCGTTTTCTACATCACCTTCAGTAGTCAAACAGGATCTCGTCTAGAATGACAGAATGGCATGTAAGTAATGCGTCACTGGTTTTCGGCACTGCTCTGCGTATTTTTAAATTTACAGGCTTTCTATTTTATTAATCGCCTTATTACCTTTGCCAGAAAAACAAAAAATAAAACGGCATTTTGAAGAAATCATTAAAGCACAAGTGGGAAGAAGCATTTCTCCTTAAAGCGATAAGATAAAGTTCACTTCCTAACTCTGCTGAGTTCTCAATTCCTCTAAGTTCTACGGTGATCCAGAAATTTTCGGCAAATATCAGAAAAAAAAACAAAAACCACAGCGTCACAAATATAATGATAAAGAGCAAAGGATAAAGCTCTCGGCGTTGATCAATCCCTGAGGGACGCTCCATGCATTCGACTTCATTAAGCATCGTTTGGAGGTGATTGAATGCATATCTGCCCCTTACTCGCGGTGGTCTACTAATGTATCGAGCCAGTGGTTCGATCCACATATACAAGTCTGGCACCAATTTGCCGACCTCGAAGGGATGGAAGGCTTGGTGGGCCACAGGCGAGGGGGTCGATTCCATGTGTGTGTTGCAGCGCGCCTCCGACCACTGCACCACACGCGCTACAAATATACTAATTACAAATATACTGAATAGATTAAAAGCTCACTGCTATATTGTCTGTTGATATAATACGTGTGATTTGTTTTATGGAAAAGCTTTCGATAATGCACAAATTATCCCTCCCCTCTCCTCCTTCCCCCTACAACGAAATCTTGCACTTTGTAGTAAACCCGAGAGACTACAGCATATAAAAACGTAACAACTTGAACATAACCGATACTTCGTCACGAAGAATCACATGGGTGTAGCATAATTCCTGCGTACCAATACATTGGTTAAACAAGAATTTCTTTCTACGAAGCCTCACGAAAACCATGCAGTGGCTTCCCAATGTCAAGCAGTGGTTGGCCTGATTATAGATTGACTTGTCACTGCGATACATTGTTGCTGGCAGAACGGCAGTTATTCTCGGCAACGGTTTACTTCTTACTAGGCTTCCGAATAGAAATATTAAACTCTTTCTTAGTTTTGGAAATATAGGAGCTGAACCCGTGTTGTACAACGCAGTTCTTTACCCAGAAGTACCAACCGAAGAGAAGGAAGTGGTAAGTCATTGCAGAGATCAACAAGAACTAGTAGTTTCAACTCAGCTTCTAACAATGTCCTCAAGCGGAATCGGTTGAAAAATCGCAGGATTCACGACAGATAGGAAATCCCTATCTTCATTGGGAAAATATAAATCCCAAAGCAGCAAATTTCCTTCCGCTGCTCAGAGACTGGTTACCGCTCGTGGTAACATCCTCGAAACGGTCTACCCCGGTTGTTTCGGATACAACCTAATGAAGAAAGAAGAAAACAGAGTCGAAGACAGAACAGAGAACTTTCTAGGAGATGAAAACACATGCGAACTCAACAACGTCTGTTGATGACGGTTGCAACACAACGAAATGAATGGAGTGGGCGCTGGAACCAGCACAATATGTGAAAGCGGTTTATATAAGTATAAATATCTAAGTATCTAAGCAAATAACTATTTCAATAGCGAATAATAACACTGAATAGTAATAATAGTCAATTAACTGGTCAAACACTTGATACTTGAACGGCCCGTCCTCAATGGTAGTGCGAGACCCAGCATAAACTCCATTTTTCGGAGATTTTCTGGTTACGCCATTGTGGTTCACCGGAATCCTGAGGTCGCCCTGGCAAAGTCTGCTCCAGGTCTTCACCACCAAAGGCAGTCGTAACCGTCGTGGATCAGAGGGGGACTTGCCACCATGCGACTTTGATAGCACGATGATGGTGGATCCTCGCCGGACT
The DNA here is from genome assembly GCA_009735665.1 of Angiostrongylus cantonensis. Classification (NCBI taxonomy): domain Eukaryota; kingdom Metazoa; phylum Nematoda; class Chromadorea; order Rhabditida; family Metastrongylidae; genus Angiostrongylus; species Angiostrongylus cantonensis. The sequence goes on from MQTX01000049.1 coordinate 343,818, forward strand.
ACTCAACTTGGGAAACCGCGCCAAGAGGATGAATCCCCCTGCTGTACATCTCAGCCCGACACTCAGAAACACTTCCTAGCCATAATGAGGCGGCAAACCTTTAGGAGGAATCGGTTGAATAATTAACCTCAATCATCAACTAGTTGGTGAGGCTGGTCACTGGTCTGTGAAAGGGCTGTTTACGAAGCACTAACTTATTACAACCCGCACCCCACTGCTTTATTTATTCTTTAATACACTACTATATCATCCACCTTACATTTTACATAATCCGCCATCATCACATCTACCGCGCGGATCCAAGCACATCTTGCATTCGATTCGTTTCCCTCGCACTCATCGTCCACAAAAGCCTTATAAATGCCGTTAAATGTTCATCGAGTCGATTCTACTTACAGTGTTGGAGATAGTAATGCTAAGGCATTCCAATGTGGATTGGAGGAGAGCACTGAGGAGAGGATCGAACTAGAACTTTTCACCCTGATCAACTATATCACTAACTACTGCACTACTATCCCAAAGAATAAGAAAAAAAGGCAAGTAAAAGTAAACGGAAAACACTATTTATTTCCATACTGTTACTAACTGGGAATCATTATATAATCATACTTGGAAAAAAAGAGGTTTACGGATCCTAATAAAACGACTCGAGAGAAAGCTTAGATTATTCACGAAGAAATCGCATCCGGGTAACGAGATCGGTGACAACAGTATGGGTTTTACTGCACACCATCAGGAAGTTAAACCTAGTGAAACTAACGTACTAATGGACCTAAAACATAGTTAGAATTAATCAACCCCTTTTGATGCCGGCTTTCATGTAATTCTTGGCCACAGCATTGCGGACTCTTGACCCAATTGATGAGCAGTATAGGTTCATAGTTACTCTATACTTTCCTGGCTAGAATTAGAGGACCTATCATCACACGATCTCCGAGCTCCGGCAGTAGCTTCATTTGTTCCGTCGACTTTTACTTATAAAAGTGATAGAATAAGCGTGTGAACTGTGCTGCGAATAAATCATCTTCAGTTCTCTTTGGGATGTTGAACGCTGGTCTAGTAAGGTCTATCATGGAATCTCAAGATATCCGCACTATGACATTCCGTTCTCATCACCATTAGCAGTTTTTAGCCATTGTGAATCGCAAAGATGCTTTTCACTTCATCACCTGGACTCTTCTAGTACAGCAGCGATCGCTGGGGACCGAGTGATTCAGGAGGATGATACAGGCAGAGAGCTCCTCTCTTGAATCCAAAATCTAAAAGTAGCATCCAGCTCAGAACAATTCGAATTCCAGAGATCTGTTATCATTCCATATGAGTGAGAAGTATTCCCACACCCCATTCCTTTCTTGACAAGTTTCAAAAACACATGGTGACCGTTGTCAACGCTAATAACTCAGTCATTTTAATTAAGAAAAAAAATTCACATGTTCTAATGTTCTAAAGCGTGTTATATTCAAATGGTCTGGAACATTTTGTGAGGACGAAAAACCATCGGTTATCGTAACTGGCAACAATCGTCCACAGTATGAAGATTCCAGATGGTGAAAACGATACCAGAAACAGACACCAGGTAACATCGTCAGAACAACACGTAATGGAAATGTTTGCGGTTTATTTACAAAGAGCATCTCGTATTGCCACTTTGACCCTGATTTTGAAGTTTCATGAAATCCTTAATTATACAGAACTATAATTTTCTGTATGATTTACCTGAAATGATGTGGGTATCAACCTATTGTACACAAAAACAGTTCGCCATCATTGACATACTGATTGTGAAGGTACGATAATTCCGTGTGTCTGGAAGATCATGTTACCCTCATGATGGACGAGGGATAAAACGTTCGGGCCTGAGGGATACGCCAAGTTTTCGAGTTCATTAACCAAAGTAGAGGAAATTGAATGCAGATCTGGCTTAGTCATTGCTTTGCGGAACGCCATATACGACCCATAAAATCAGGATTTTCTTATTCCCACCAAATCTAGTACTAGCTCTGGAGAGATTACAGGCGTGGTTACCTTATGGCGTGGGATTGAACCAAACACCAAATGTGCATTACAGGATACTTCAAACCAGTGCGCTACAGTCCCTCTGTTATTCTTATACCACTATTTTCTTCGGATTGCGTCTTCTTCAGAGCCTGAAAGGGTCAAGTTGACTGCAATCTACGTAGACAAACATCTCCATAACCAAACAGAGAAAAGTGGTGAGTGTGCGGAAAAGCTATCTTTCTTTCGATGCGATGGAAGTCTTAGTTCGGTGACTTCTCTGTTTGGTTATGGAGGTGTTTTGCTGAGTAGACTGCAGTCAATTTGACCTTTTTAGACTCATAGGAATGCGAAATCCGCAGGAACGTCAGCTTTTTCGTCAATAAAGAAAATAAAGAATAAAATAACAACCTTATGATTGCTCACTAAGAATACTGCAAACAGATAGTTTACGTCTCATGATGACAATAATCAAATGAAAGTACGACATTATTAGGGCGATTTCAACTTTACTCAAAGTAAGCCGATGTTAATTTGTTCAAAGTCGTAATCGCTTCGAATTCAACTTACAACCCAACTCTGATTTTATAGAATAACTCACATCATAATGGCGCTTGTGGCGCAGTGGTTGGAGGCGCCACTGCGACACGCACGAGGAATCGATTCCAGCGCCCATGGCCCACCAAGCCTTCCACCCCTCCGGGGTCGGTAAATTTGTACCAGACTCGTCTGAGAGGATAGCAGTACTGACTTTATACATCGACAGGCCACTGCAAGTCATTGTAAAGGCCAGATATGCATTCAATCACCTCCAACGATAATTAATGAAGTCGAATGCATGACGCATCCGTCAGGGATTGATCAACGCCGTGAGCTTTATCCTTTTTAGCTTCATCCTTTAATTCACATTATAAACCAGTTTAGTTGATGTTGTCAATTCATTGTGCATTTCTTAACGGTTCTTCCTAGAGTTCTGGGATAACTGGGCTACAGCGTTCCTAAATGGATTGTAAGGAGCGAACTATTCTCAGACGTCTGACACGTTTCTCAGCACAGGAGAGATCAGACGCTCCTGGGGCTCGGGGAAGACAAGTGGCGACTGCTTGCGGTGTAGACTTAGGAATGCTCCAACAAAGCTGTCCAAGGATTAGAGGAACAATAAACTCAACTAGCATTCAACGATACTCAAAACTAAATATCTTCATGTGGTAGGTGAACCCACGAGCAAATCTGAAGATCTTAGTGGAAAATAGATGCCAAGAAACGAATAATATAGAAGGACTGGGATCTGCACAGCATGCCTTGTCTTGAGTCGGTAAGTCTTCGTAACATGGTGGTAGAACCACATATCATGCGTTGTAGCCTCAGGACATGAGGACGACGTTGTAATCCTTGGTGGGAGAAATGTACGCTCCAACACTGTTCAACTGTTCAATTCCGTGAGTTACCTTTGGGCGTGACAGGTGTATACGGGTCATCCATAAGAAATTCAGGAGTAAGAATAAGAGAGTAGTCCCCATGAATAACAACACTGAACTTTAATGATACTGAGATGTTTGCAAAACTGCGGTCCGCAGGTGGCTGTGGTGGGGAACAAACGCGCTATTGTCCTTTCCGGGGAGTAACACGTTCACCACCACATCATACGGGTCCTTCGTTTCGCCTGTCTCTCAGTTAGTTCCATCTTTTGTCTAATACTCCTCGGAAAGGACAATAGCGCGTTCGTCCCCCACCGCAGACACCTGCGGTCCGCAGTTTTGCAAATATCTCAGCATCATTAAACTTGTATTTCGCAATATATACCCTGCCGTTAAAAACAGTGGGCAGCAAATAATAAGTTAACACTGAACTTGTTGACGAGCTCTACTATTTAGACTTCTCGCAGAAGAACAACACCACTCACTAACAAAGCATTTAGCGGACAAACACTAATGAACATTCAAAGCATTTAATTCACTGAGCAGTGATCCCTATGATGCTTACCCATGAATAAATTCGAAAATTAAGTATTTCTTCAGCGTGTGGCGCAGTGCTTGGACGCGCCACTGCTCCACACACGTGGAATTGATCCCGCGCTGATGACCTACCAAGCCTTCCATCCCTCCGGAGTCAGCAAATTGGTAGCAAACTTGTCTGGGAGGATAGCAGTACTGGCTCGATGCATCGGTAGGCCATCGCGAGTCATTATAAGGCCAGATGTGTCTTCAGTCACCTCCAACGATACTTAATGAAGTTGAATGCATGGCGCATCCCTCAGGTATTGATCAACGCTGAGAGATTTATCCTTTTTATTCCTTTTAGTCATTCAATGAATCATGATACGTTCTATATGAAAGCGTGGGCAACCAGGACAATTATTAATAGCGAAAAAGTAAACTAGAAAAACCTTTTCCTTGGCAGATTTCCGACAAAACGAGTACATCGCAGATACAGATATCGCATTCCAAACGCCCTACAGTCCACACATGGTTTCGGGTTCGACAACGGGCTCAAAGTAAGCCAACTCTTCCATCACTTCGTGGTCACAAAATTGCCACCAGATCTTTATCAGAGAATAGAAACATTGACTTAAGACACCTGCATGCGGTCTCAAGTCCACGCCAGACGCTTTACAATTTTAAGACTCCATCCCTTATTCTAGACTATTGTGTCAAGGCTCTTACAATTCCTATTCAGTTTCTACTCCTCTGGGAACGCTACAGAATCTCTCCATTGTTTACTTCCTTCTAGTGATTAATGTTAGCCTCTAATACTTTTGCGATGATATCCGCATTGCCTGCACCATGAGATGACACCTAACCTCTCCACACTTATGAAATGCATTGAGCGCAACACGTAATATGCAAACTTAGTCCTAAAATTACTCAATAGGAAACCTTTGTGACGTTACCATTCAAGCAAAACAAAAGTTATTGTTATGTCAAACGTTCACCATGACTATTCGCGTTCCACATATTTAAAGCAAATCACACACACACACACACACACACAAGTAACTCCAGGGTTTAAAATGAAAGAAAGAAGAGACTTACAGAAAACTATGTCGCATTTCAAATATGTAAATATATAAAACTTTGTTCCAATTGTATAATAAGCAATATAACAAATGTGAAGGCAAGAGAATGCGGCTCAAACACAGCCAACATGAAACGGAACCAAACGGAACCGAACAGAACGGAGACGGACTGACAACCATTCGTGTAATAATCATTAATAGTCGCGTATTTACATATCTATGAGCAAATAGTGCTATATAAATATAATATTTTAAAATTCATAAAATCATGGCAACAACAACCAAATTTAGCATGAAACCCTCGTTGGCCATCAATTAAGAAGACGTTAAGCGATCCTACTATACATAGTATCTAATGACAAATCTAATGTGACGTTAAGACACTATTTCACCCCTATGAGAGTACGGTACACTGCGTCCTTTAGGTGATCAAATAGTTATGAAGGGATTAGATATGTGTTAGGTGATCGATGCACATGAGTCTTAATAATGAAAAGAAATAAAAATCGGCTTGAAATACACAATGACGCACATGTCTCTAATCAACATGGTCGAGTGAGGAAAAACAAAAACAGGATGATCAAGGGCTCTGCTTCTAACCAACAACAATATTTCCACAGCTTCTCCATAATGTGGGATGGATTACTTTTGGTCGAGGCCAATTCTTCTGATGTTATGAAGAACCACCTCCGGTATTGTGTGCGTCTTCGTTGGTGATTGCAGAGTTTCCCGTTGATTAGTCAACATACTCAATTGTTCCTAAGTTGCACTTTTTAAACGAAGCCTAAGAACAATGACTGCTCGTTACTAAACCAACGACTCCGTATGTAAACTTCCCAATAAAACTTATAGTTTATAATGATAGTTCAAAATACGCCTACTAAACCACTAAAGTACTAAAGCTCTAGATTCACAATAACGACAATATCCTCTTCAGACTTGCGACTTCTAAACTAAACCATGCTCGAGAACACACAACTCATTTTTTGGGTTATCTCTTTCATACTTGAATACGTGGCTACTCGGATAGTTCGTCGTCACGGACTGTGCGGAGCCCAGTATAATATCCATTTTTCCGGAGTTTTGCTGGTTTAGCCATTGTGGATCCCTGGAATCCAGAAGTTAGTCGGGCCAAAGTCTGCCCCAGGTCGTTACCACCACATGAGTCGCCACCCTTGTGGATGAGAGGGAGATTTGCCACCATGTGAGCAGTTTTATACCAGGACGATGCTAGGTTTCTTGGTTGAAACGCCGGACTACTTCTCAGCTTGGGAGACCCTGCTGGAGGGATGAATCCCCGCTGTACATCGCAGCCCGACACCCAGTAGCACGTCTTAGCCACTACGGGGCGGTAAACCACTATCTCGTTCATAATGGTAGTATAAATAAAACAGTAAAATAAAACTACAGTTGTTTCCATACCAAAAACAAAAACGATAAGCATAAAAAAGGATCGGTCAACCTTTCTGAGTTTACTACACGATTGCTTACACTCTATTTTCCCATATGCGCATGAAACAATACTTCGACAAATGATGATCGTACTTGGGAAAGCAAGGCTTCAAATGTGAAGCGAAACAAAACTCCTAACTCAGCAAAAACTTCGGCAACAACAATCCTCCACATCATGAGTCATTTCGATAAAACAAACTTTCCAATGAAGTGTGGCTCACTTACGAAATATTTGAATATAGAAAGACTGGAAGATATTCTTAGACTCTGACTACACAACTTTTAGCTGAAAGCCACCGTAACATATGACTCACCTTATAATGATGCAAAATATCCTGGTCTGCCGGACAACTTTCTATAAAAGCGGCCGTTCGATATGCTGTTAACACATAGTTCCATAAATATGTGAGATTGTAAGGAAAGTCGAAGCTGTAAACAAAATTCTAATGGGCTGAGTCACACATAGACAAGAAGAAAAACATGACAAATAACCTGCCAAGTCAGGCTGCAGTACCAGTACTGTAGCCAGACGAGATAACAGATGAGACAAGTCATAAAGGCAGTTAAAAAATCAAAAAGTAAATTCAACATTCGGAAAATGAAGCCATACTTGAGCATTTTCTGTCCAATTATACGCATGTGATGTAGTCTAGGCATTAATTCGCAGTCGTACTCGGTCATTGAAGGACCTAACAAGTAACGAGTTCTACGATCGGCCAACAACTGAAATTCCAGTACTAACCATACTAAGCAAATAATATAGATAGAAACAACATAGACAGAAAACTAGCTGATAGACGGGCGAAACGAAGGGTCCGAATGGTGTGGCCGTGACCACGCCAGTCCTCGGAAAGGATACGAGCGTGTTCGATCCCCAGCACAGACACCTGCGGTCCGGAGTTTCGCAAAGATCTCAGCATGGCAGCGTTAAATAGAAAACTAGCTGAGAGAAACAGAAAGCAAAAGCCTCATTGGTGCAGTGTGTAATACGCGAGCCCAGAGAAGGGTAATAATGGTTCGGTTTGGCGCGGGGACCAAGTTTTGCGAATACCTCAGCATCGCTGTGGTTGTATCACGCGTAATACCTTTCCGTAGAAAATTGTACTAAACAGTGAATAAAAAAAATAACACTGTACACAAATAATATTTACGGAGAGAAATCAAGTATCACTTGCCTGATCAATACCAGACAATTGTTCAACGACACGATTATAATGTGTTTTAATCTGTGGTGGTAATGATTCGACCGAAGATATGTCTCGTATCTCTTTGTCATATTCTGTCTTGGAACGAAGGAAAAGTTTGAAATTCTGAAAAAAAGGAAATGAATAGTCAATGAAGTCGTAGTCATAGAGAAGCAACGTACCCTATATAGACTTTCTATACGTTTTTCGACTGTTGGATCCTTTTCGAATAGAGGAACGTTGAATTCCTTAGCAAGATGGAAAATTCGTCCTTCAATTTCACGATTATCCGTGTAAGTTGCACCTCTTAAAGCACCAGGATAGAAACTTGGACCGATGGACAGAACAGACCAATCTTACTTTTCCTCCTCGATCATAATAGGCGGTTGAGCGCCGAGGAAGTTTTTCTTAAACGCTTCTGAGTTCACATTTACGGTTTTTACCTAAAACAACGAATATGTGTGGATACTGGAAGACAGGAAATGAAATCAAGGAATAAACATTCTTCCACCTCAACTCTGGCAACGCCAATCTCGTAAAGAGCATAGAGTTCCATCCAGAATTCCTGACAAAATAGACAAGCTCCTATGCGTCTGCTGTCAATTCCGGAAGCCTGAAGCTACCTTATAGTAAGAAGCTATACAAACATGTTCAGTAGAATATCTACGAGGTGAAGATATTCAAAGGTTTTACAAAGAAGAATATAGCTATAATGGTGCTAAGATATTTGCAAAAACTCCTGACCCAAGGTGTCTGCGATAGGGAACGAACGCGCTATTACGCTTTCAAGGGTCTAACGCGTTCACCACCACACCATGCGGGTCCTTCGTATCGGCTTTCTCTCAGCTGCAAATTATTGCGTAAGATGACTGTTCGCTTCTAAAGTTTGAAATAAACACCTTCAAATCCACTGCCATTAAGTCAAAGAACTACAGGGAGCGGATATTCGAATCTACAAAACTTCATTTGCTCACCCATGTACTTGTTTATTTAACACCTAGTACTTTTCTATGGCCAACGTCTCTACGGTAATATTTAACAAGCTTCGAAAAGTATTGCCCTCAGACTAAGGCATCGATGCATTCCATAATTCTCTCTACCACAAACATATGATACCGCAGAGCAGTGAAGAAACATGGTGCCACAGACTTTATGTCGGCTTTAGCAAACTAGATACTCAGTTAACAGTACGCCATGATCGGCTAAACTTCTTATGAACAGCTTGTCTTAGTCTGAAAACAATGAAAACCTACTACAACTGGTAAAAACGATGGCACTCATTTACTTGTCTATGCAGTAATGGGATCGATCCATGCGTCCCAGGCTCACTAAGCCTTTCATCCCTCCGGATTCGAGAAATTGGTATTGGACTTGTTTGGGAGGATAGCAGCACTGCCTTGATACATTGCTCGACGATCGTGAGTCATTTGTAAAAGCCAGATATGCATCCATTCAGCGCCAACGATGCTACGAATGGAGTCGAAGGTATGACGCATCCTTCAGGGATTAATCAACGTCGACAGGTTTCTTTTCATGCAACATACATTATTAACCTTCTTATAGCAACATTTAAGTTTTTAATTTAAGCTCCTCAATGATCTAGAGATATGTACCGCATTGAGTACCAGTTTAAAAATAGGACAATATTCAGATATAATCGAAGCTACAAAAAAAAATAATAAGCCGATGGAGGCCCTTCATGGCCTGATGACGGCTGTTCATTTCCTGCTACCGTAGCTGTAAGAAATGTATTAACTTGTTCGCGAACTGATGCAGAATTTATGAATTCCATTTATCGGTGCTTTCCTTAGGAATGAATTCTTTCAAATGCTGCACTATTATATGTCAATAGAAACCTTATTTTAAGCACTTTAGCCCTATGTAACTGGATTCTTATATGGACTGTATTTCTCACAAATCTTATAGGTCCGGACCATGTGAATTATCCTATCCTCCGTTTCCGTCACAAATTCTCGTCCACTCCGCAAAAAGTAGCGCAAGTTTTTATAAATAAGGATAAAATAGAAACTCTTTAGAAACTAAGTAGCGCAAGTTTTTATAAATAAGGATAAAATAGAAACTCTTTAGAAACTAAGTTCAATGCGTTAGCTAAACTATAGATTTCTTCCTGTCGTACACTTACTTATTTCGATATTTGGACGGCCCGTCTTCACTGGTTGGGCGGACCCCAGCATATTCTCCATTTTCTGGAGTATTGCTGGTTTAGCCATTGTGGTTCTCCGGAGTCCCAAGGTAAGCCTAGTCAAAGCCACCCCCAGGCCGTCACCACCTCAGGCAGCCACCTCCCTTATGGATCAGAGGAAAATTTTCCACCATGGGACTACTTCGATACCAGGACGGTGCTGGATCCTGGTATCGGTCCTGTCGTATATCAAAGGTTACTTGGGAAAGTCCTCGGAGTATCCCGTACAAACAAACTAGCTGTCGTCTTTCAACTTTACTGAACCAGATAAAATCTCTCTGCACTTTGCACAGTCGCAATTAAACGTGATGAATGCATGAATAAATAATGACAGTTGAGGCGACGCGCCAATGGGTTCGAGTTCATGGCGCCGCTGACTTTTAGAGTGCCCCGCACCTCTCATATTATGAGCAAAGAGTCAACTTTACTAACAACAATCAATTGGCTAACTCTGACAATATTATGAACAACAATGAAAAGATCGAAATCCCACCTTCACGTAAAGCTCCAACAATGGTTTCCTGAGCGTTTCACCGCCATTCGCCTGAACTTGATAGTCGTCAGCCATCGGAAGTACGGAAATATGGCAAATCTATTCAACATAACCACAAGCAGTACAACTAATAAAGAATGACGGTTAGTCAGGTTAGGTAACCCTACGGCTTAAGACATCTTAGATAAAGCTCTCAACGTTGCTCAATCTCTGGGGGATGCGCCATACATTCTACTTCATTAAGCATCATTTGGAGGTGACTGAATGCATTTCTGGCCTTTACGATGACTCGCGGTGGCCCACCGACGTATCGAATCAGTGCCGCTTTTCTCCCAGACAGAACATAACCACAAGCAGTAAAACTAATAAAGAATGACGGTTAGTCAAGTTAGGTAACCCTACGGCTTAAGACATCTTAAAACTATCTCGCAAAAATCCTTATCATCGAAGGATAAAGGATAACAAGGATAAAGCTCTCAACGTTGCTCAATCTCTGAGGGATGCGCCATACATTCTACTTCATTAAGCATCGTTTGGAGGTGACTGAATGCATTTCTGGCCTTTACAATGACTCGCGGTGGCCCACCGATGTATCGAACCAGTGCCGCTTTCCTCCCAGACAAGTCTGATACCAATTTACCGATCCCGGATGGATGGAAGGCTTGGTGGGTTACATGCGTGGTGAATAATTCCATGTGTGTGTGTTGCAGGGCGCCTCCGACCACTGCTCCACACGCGAAAGCGCTCGAGAAACATTGTTTGTCGCAATAAATAAGAAAAATGATACTCTTTTCCTAAGTCAAACTCATAGAAACCATCCAAAAGTCTGCTAAAAGTGAAAACAACTCAAACAACGATGAATTCAAACGGTTGAATGGTCAATCCTTATCGGTTTTCTGGTGAAAATAACAATAATTCTACCCAAAACAAACAAGGGATATGTATGAACTGTCACATTCAAATGAAAAGGACTGGAACACATTACCAGTTAACCACAGCAATACTTTACAGTAATCGATGAAGTACTCTAATGCACAAACTCTAATGTAATCGGTTAGTTCTGAATACGGATATTGATTGGATATGTACCGAAAATAGAAAAAATAGTCGCTTAGCTTCACATTTAACCCAAAATCTCGTTAGATTAGTCGATTAAATGCAAGAAATACTTCCAGAGACTAAGGAATGAACTTGAAGAACATGATAGACTAAGGAGGGTAAAACACTTAAGCTTTAGGTGAATAAGGTCAATGGCTCGAGAACTCCGGAACAACTACTACCCGAGGTCGACGACGAGCGTCCGGAATGTAGCGTTTGTACGGTCCACAGTGGCGAGTGTGTGTGTGCGAGAAAGAGGCCGCAGATGGCAGGACGCAGATCGATCGATACGACCCGGATACTCCCACCGTGGCCCTAAGCAACCTCCGTCATGGTATTTGGAATCAGCTCACACACGGTCACACATCATCATGGTTTTCGGCGGATCGAGTCCAGAATGCGTCGTCATCCAGCTCGACCCGGTTCCGAAATGTTGACGATGAGACCAACACCGTTTCCGAATTCACTTTTATGATGTACGTAATTGCGTCCACTACTCATCTGACGGCCATACCGTACTTAGTTTTAGTAGCGATCGTTTCAGGACCACAATACGAAGTGACAATTTTTCCTTTTCAAATGTGCTACTGTATGTCATTTTACATTTGTCAGAGTTTATGATGTTCCGATTTTGTACTCTTCGTCAGGGTTTTCGATGACCTTACCGTTCGAACTATGCAGACTGAAACGTCATGTCGTTTGATACTTTGCCAGATTTCATTCTAAATTGTCCAAATAGCAAAGTAAGCAATGCCTAGAGTTGTGGGACGTATGATATTGCTGATTGAATTCGTAATGACGTTTGCTCAGAAATTTCGTAACACCCGAACAATTGGACGGTGCTTTCAGCGGACCGTTTGTGACTGTTTGTTCAGCGGCTGCGGCGGCGGCGGGGCTTGGTAACCGCCAGATCCATGGATTTGAAAAATCAGGAACATTTCCACATCTCGATTAGATCAGTTCAATAGCCGTCAACCTCGTCGTTTGACCCATCGTCTTGGATACTGTAACCTTATGAAGATTTGTTCCATAGCTGAAATAGTATTAAAAAGGATAAAGTTTTCGGCGTTGGTCAATCCCTGAGTGATGATGCGCTTTGCACTCGACTTCATCAAGTATCCTTAAAGATAATTGAATTTATAGCTGGGCTTTAAAATCACTTACGAGGGGATACCTATGTATCCACTCGGTGCTACTAACCTCCTAAACGAGTCTTGTGCCAACTTCCTAACTGACCCCGAAGAGATTGGAAGGCTTGGTGAGCGCTGAGCGAGAGACCTGAAATGGAAATCTTTGAAAATTGTTCAGGAAAAGATCGATATTCGGGACGAACAACGCCGATTGAGTTTTTTATCTCATCATGCTAATAAAAACGTTTCGAAATTGCAATATGGTATTGAAATATCTTTGAAATGGAAATTCCAACATTGTAAATTTCCATTCTTATGGGAA
>MQTX01000049.1:356770-388482 GCA_009735665.1 Angiostrongylus cantonensis
ATGGAAATCTTTGAAAATTGTTCAGGAAAAGATCGATATTCGGGACGAACAACGCCGATTGAGTTTTTTATCTCATCATGCTAATAAAAACGTTTCGAAATTGCGATATGGTATTGAAATATCTTTGAAGTGGAAATTCCAACATCATATGGAGCGAAGATTTCGGATGTGGTGTAGTTTGAAGGGAGCAGGAGATGGAGTAAGTTCAAAAAAGCGTAGATGGTGTTCATGGATAGTGAAGTTCAAGGAGTAGATGGTGTCCATGGATGATGAAGTTCAACGAGTAAATGGTGTTCAGGGATGATGAAGTTCAACGAGTAGATGGTGTTCGTGGATGATGAGTAGCCATTCGAGAAATGTCGAGATCCAATATCTTCAGCGTCGATGGTCTTCAGCCTAATCGGCGATGTGAAAAACAAAACAAATGAGAATATTTGACGCGTTAATCGTTTATAATTAATGCGTACATAACGTCGAACAACAGAACTGGTCTTGTCGAACCGAAAGATCAGCGACGACAACACTACAAATCGCCCGCTTATTCGCAAACCCTTCCTGGAAAGGTATCCGGTTTGTTAACTACGAAACCAGACGAGCGCTCATTGGGGTTACTGAATAGCACGTTTTGGCGGTGAGTTAAGTTGAATTCAGGCTAGCTCGTCACAATCCTCACTTTTCCTCCTCCCACCCTCCTCTTCGGCTAAGCGAGTTGCGATAAAAACCAGCTGTAGTTCTATTCAAGTTATTGGTTGTGGTTATTTCGCTACAAACCATGACATATTGGTGAAATCAGGCGTATGATGAATTCGATTCGATGACGACTTTTGTATGCTGATGGGGAATTTTAGTGACAAATGAAAAGAAACTCGTAAAAGCGATTGACTTGAGCGACATACTAGTTTGACGTTTATTGTTGGAATACGGCAGACACCAAAATAGAAACAATTTCATGAGATACTGTGACGAAGTTTCGATAAGAATCTATTTAATCACTGATGAGACATGAGCGGTGTCATTGAGATATTGTGAAAACATTTAGCCCACAGTAGCTAAGGAAACCACTTTTGTGCATTATAACTGAACCAAGTTTTCATCTATTACAGAAGCAGCTATTCTGAAGCAGTGGATGAACTTAGACTAAGTTTTAAGTAATGGAAAATGATTCTACTACATAGCACTGGAGTTGTGATGGCATAGCAGAAATTCAAAGATGTTTTCGAAGTTGGGGAGGTGGGAAGGACGGAGGGAACTCAAAAGAGATCTACCAACTTTGTTCAGCATTTTTTCGTCAGAGATAATTATGATGCACAAGAAATTCTGGAGATCCATAGATAGTTTTATGACAGACAGTCTTACCCCAAGTCTATGTGAGAAATCAAGATTTCGGAAACGTTCTACCGACACCCGGAATCTGTAAATCTTTAATCCCATTACCTCGTAAGGTTCGGATACTGGAGAAGTTCTTTACTCTCACAGGTTTAATACCGGTCTCGAGAGAAACGTTGAATTTTATGCATGGTGACAGGCTAGAAGTACAGAAAATGCGCGGTTCTCGAACAAGACTGTTTGGAGCGACGAGGCCGTATTGAAGTTAAATGATTCGGTTAATCTGCACAATTGCATCCATACGTTTTCTATAGGAATATGTCAAGGATGAGATGTGTAACAAAAAAGGAAAACCAGAAAATGAAAGAAAGCGCAGCTAAATATAGAAGGAAAGCTTGCTGTTCCTCTAGTTCTTCTTGTCAGTAGTGCCTCGAATACTGTGATCATCAGCTTGCTGGATATGGGATGGAACACACCAAACATCTACGCATCTTGTAACAAATATTACTTTTATGATCATTCACTGTGGTAGATTCTAGGAGATGACAGCACTTTGTCTTTATCTGCAGACGATTCATCAAGTGAATGGGAAGTAGAGGGTAGATGCTAATTCGAGGTTCCCTGCCCAACAATTAACCAGCACCTGTCTTGTTGTGAGTATTTTCAACGGTTATGGCACATCCAGGAGCTTGTAGTGCTAGAATAGGGAGACGGTAGATGCTAATTCGAGGTTCCCTGCCCAACAATTAACCAGCACCTATCTTGTTGTATTTTCAACGGTTATGGCACATCCAGGAGCTTGTAGTGCTAGAATAGGGAGACGGTTAAAACTGCCTTAGAAATTGAAAAGTCTCTTACGAAAGCTGTGGTGCTATTGTTGTCCCTCGACTGATCGGAGCTTAATGTACAGCTTTTTAGTGCGGGAGGAACGAATAGAGACCATACTGATGCTCGCACGAATCGCTCGATATGCACAGCTATGTTTACCGTATTTTATTGGATGGCGGTTTTCTCTTTGATATCTACCATTTTATCGTTAAGAGAAATATGAGAGACGGTAAGATGGTATTTCAGCAAAGAATCAGTGCAAAGTAAAGGAAGAAAAAAAGAGGAGGAAGAGCTTGAGGAATAAGGAAGGGCACGCAGTACATATTGTGCAGTACTGTAGTACTTAGAGGATCAGGAAAACATGAAGACACGAAAATGACGAAATCATTCCAGAAAAGGCACAAAGAAAGGATTTCGAAAAATCTGGAAAATTACGGAGAGATTAAAGGACAAAGCAAGTCAGTTGACTCGGATGAGAGAAAAACTAATGACCACTTCCATGAAATAAATCAGAGCAGTTGTTTTTGAATCGTTAGACCAGTTTCCTATACGATATTACCGGTCGACATTACTGAGTACGATTTTTTCCTGTCTAGCATTAATTGCTCGTAGCAAGACGAGCAGGCATGGGAAAGCCAGCTATCGCTTCTGGCCTGGTCGGCCGGTTAAATAATAGAAGTGTTAAAGTGCGGTTTCCGCCGGAAATTCCGCGTTCCATTGCGGAATGTCACCTAGGTATTAGTGTGGTCAGTCGATGCACTTCCTCATCAGCCAGCAAGCGTTGCTGATCAATCGGTTGAATCCGAGCATATTAGTTGACGAAAAGCGGTGCTAATACAACATACCGCTGCCCCTTTAATAATATGCCCAAACATTTGTATGAGACGAAGAGCGACGAGCGGATTTGCATTCGGAAAAACTAATGACCACTTCCATGAAATAAATCAGAGCAGTTGTTTTTGAATCGTTAGACCAGTTTCCTATACGATATTACCGGTCGACATTACTGAGTACGATTTTTTCCTGTCTAGCATTAATTGCTCGTAGCGAGACGAGCAGGCATGGGAAAGCCAGCTATCGCTCCTGGCCTGGTCGGCCGGTTAAACAATAGAAGTGTTAAAGTGCGGTTTCCGCCGGAAATTCCGCGTTCCATTGCGGAATGTCACCTAGGTATTAGTGTGGTCAGTCGATGCACTTCCTCATCAGCCAGCAAGCGTTGCTGATCAATCGGTTGAATCCGAGCATATTAGTTGACGAAAAGCGGTGCTAATACAACATACCGCTGCCCCTTTAATAATATGCCCAAACATTTGTATGAGACGAAGAGCGACGAGCGGATTTGCATTCAGCGTGCCGCATACGACACTACGTCCCATTACATCTGCTATACTTAGCATTTATGGATTGAAAATGATAGCGGTTTGGTACTGACGCGGTTAAAGATCCGCTCGAAATCGTACTGAATAAATTAGGGAGAACTGAACTAGGAGTCATAACATTTGAAGTAGCTTGTTATGAGCTACTTGACATAATATAAAGAGTAAAGCGTTCGGCGTTGACAACTCCCTCAGGGATGAACCATGTACGGGACTTCATTAAGCATCGTAGAGGTCATTGAACGGGTAATTTACTTGCACACTGAGTTTAGGTGGTCCACCGATTTATCAAACCACTGGTTTTTATACCCTCGAGAAGTAATTTACCTATCCTGAAAAGATGGGAGGGTTGGCTAAGCCAGAAAGCGAAATGGAATCAATGATCACGTGTGTGTCACAGATCACCTCTAACCATTTCGCTATATGCGCCCTGAACCATCCGGTGTTCATGAATAATCGCCGACAAGCTAAGAAAGAAGGAAATATCAGCTAGCTACTACAAACCGACGGCTGATTAAATTGATACAAAACCAGATTTCTCATAGCTAACTAGCCTCGCTTTACGGTGTCAAGGTCGCCGCAAATCATCGCCGGTCTGGTGCATGCGAAATCCAGCTCAGAAATGCAGAGATGAAACGTTGACTATAAGAACGACGGATGCCGGTCACAGAATTCGTTTTGGACTTCAATTAGGGTCACTACATATCCAACTGACTTTACCATAACAGCTAAAGGAGAACTCCCACGGTCGACTTTCTATTAACTTCGGCATTGATCGGACAATTCAAAATCCTTGCTTAGCAAACACGAGGTGTTATTTTATTTCTTTATTTACGCACAAGCTGACGTTTCGGGGGATTTCGCCTTCCTCAGAACCTGGAAATGTCAAGTTGACTGCAATCTATTCGGTCAAACACCTCCATAACCAAGCAGAGAAAACGCTGAACCAAGATTTCAACCACATTGAACACAGAATGGCCTCATCGCATACTCACCGCTTTCTATGAGTCCTCCACTAGATGTGTCACATGGAGACCAACCGCACAGAGTTTACATAGAAACGTAATGTGCCTCTCACATTAAAACAGCAGTCTTAATTACTACCAAATATCACCTGTGATAATGAGGCACTTCTACCTGCGGTTCATTTTCGGATTCTTATTCTTGGGATTAATCCAGAATGCTTCAAGAATTTTACGCGCTTGTGTTTTCGACTCCTGTGCGAGGATCCTCACTTCTACTTCAAAATCTTCCACTTTATGTCACTGTGTCCTATGAGTGCCCAGTGGAGTACTTGATCTAACTTTAAGTTTACCGAGCTATATCACGCTGCTTAAGAAGAGCCGGTCTAGAGAATTCGGTTAGAATGGTCGAAATACCACCAAGCACTCTAAAAAGCCAACTAGTTCCTAACCGCCTGGATGACCGTCTATGTACAACGCAGAATTATATAATTTGCCCCAACGGTAGAGATGGTGATTGCATGAGTTCGGATAGAGTTTATCTGATCTCTTGTAAAACGTGCGGAGACGAATACATTGAGGAAACGGGTAGACCACTCTGCGCCCGTATAAAAGAACACCTAGTCGGTAAACTTAAAGTGAAACCAAGTAACCCACTGGGCACGCATAGGAAACAGAGATATAACGGGGAAGAATTTGAAGTAGGAGTGAGGATCCTCGCACAGTAGTCGAAAACACAAGGGCGTAAAATTCTTGAAGCATTCTGGATTAATCCCAAGAATCCGAAAATGAACCGCAGGTAGGAGTGCCTCATTATCACGGGTGATATTGGGTAGAAATTAAGACTGCTGTTTTGATGTGAGAGGCACATTACGATTCTATGTAAACTCTGTGCGGTTGGTCTCCACATGACATATCTAGTGGCAGAAATGGCATGAGATTTTTTCACAGCTTGACTACTTCTTTCTCCCTAACAAGCAGAGTATGACGGGTGTTACTAGTCAAGGGCTTTGTGGTATGGACCGCCCGATCGCCTCCTTTCAGTTCACACGGATGAAGAACGGCGAAACGACTTGTTTGAGGTCGATTTATTATCGTTGACAATCCGGTCTTCAAGATTAGTAGTCTAAGACTTCTTTCCATTTCTCTGAAGTCTTAGTGGATTCTCATTTCAGAAAAAAAGAGCGCCTGAGGGTTAGAAGCGTTTTGCATATGGTGGTTTCAGGCTTGTCTTATCTAAGAAATTGGGCTTTCCAGAATATTCTTGACATATAAGCCTTTTGTAAGGTTGATCGATGACTAAATGAGGATAACTTCGGGAAAAAACAGCTGTAAGCGCAAGAAAAAATATTAACTAAATCTTTTGAATTTATTTTAGATCTGGAAGTCGTGAGAGAATTTCTACAAGTTTACTGGATTCAGCAGAGAGCTTATTTCCTCGATGTACTAGGACGCACTTAGATCGTAGGCGTAAAAAACAACTGATAGCAAGCAATCAAAATTTGGAAGCACTTTCTCTTTCATAAATGTTTATGGGCTTCTAAAATTAAGCACTTGCATGTTACATATTTATTTGCGTGTGAGAAATGCTGGATACCTTTACTAGGATCCACCGCCGTCCTGGTATCAAACTAGTTGCCTGGTGACGAGTATCCCTCTTATCCACAAGGGCAACGACTGTTTGTGCTGGTGAAGACCTGGGGCAGACTTTGGTCAGGCTGGCCTCGGGATTCCAAGGAACCACTTAGCCAGCAAATCTCCGAAAAATGGAGATTATACTGCGGCCCGCACAACTAGTGAGGAGGGGCCATTCAAGTCAAGTGTGAAGTGAGAAATACTCAAGTAGTAAGAAAAAACTCCAGATTTTTATCAACAGTGGAGCTACATGCTTATTTACTAAGCATATGAATGCGTATTAGTTGTAACCAAGCGAAAGAATACATTGTCGCTTAGAAATAACGTACAACACGAAACAGTTAAGGGAGGAGTCGAGAAGGAAAATTGGTGGCGAATAACTGGGCTTAATAAGCTCAAATCATGTTACCGTAATCTTTCACGTAACCATGTATTACCATTATTTTGTGACAAAAGGTTTTCTGCATGTAAGAAAAAGACACGTTATATTCGATCCAGATTCAGGAGGCAGTATTGAAGAGGAGATGAACGATGATTCAGAAGATAGTAGTGAGGAGGAAGCAAAGGATGACTCAGAAAATAGCTCTGAAGGGGAGATGTAGGACGACGGCAGTCGACTGCATTGTACGGGATCCGTCTGAATCACACCGGACGACAAGCTATTCATGCTAAGCACATTTTTTGAGAGCGAATAAATGTCGGCTTATAGGAACAGGGTTTCGCAATGTAGGCGGAGGAGAGGGGGTGGTGCTGCTTGAGTGTCATCGTCGAAATGGCGCGCTCAACGAAAACGGAATGGTCCATGCGGAGTGAATGTCTGGATGACTCATGACGATCGCCATCACATTCCAGAACACCAGAAATGAACAAGCGGCGATGGTTCTTATCGAAAATATAGAGATTAGTTCGCTGCAAAACCAATGATTCCAGAAACGATGAGTTTGGCACCGACCATAAAATTTTTGCATCCCTCGATGTGTTGATATGATGGATATTTATTTGTCTAGCGTTAGCCTTTCAGTGGATTTCACTTTTACAGGGAACCGAATGGATCCTATTGATTTCCAAGTTGTCCGTCCAAATATTTTGTACAAAATTCTACAGTAGAAACTCTAGATCTACGCTAAAACCTTGTTGAACAGCTGGAAAACTAACTATGTTGTCCGCCCAGTTCACACGAGAACTAAAGCAAACGTACAGAACTCATATAGAAGGACATACGAAAAGTTTCAGAAGAGGAACGGAGGGAAAGTCAACGTCAATCAAAAGCACCTCCCGCGCGGTTTCTCAAGTTAGTCTTTATTAGCAACACAGAACTTTTTCCTTCACCTTTGCGGTTGTTTTATCCATGAATTGCTAGCGAAGTGCATCAATGAACTTTCAGTTTCTCTTATAGGTGCTCTTGCATGCACAAACAGGGTGGTTTTACTTTTGCTCTTCAAGCAAACTATTCACAGTAGTCAGAATAGTGCTGGGAAAAGCTTATGGTGAGTGTTCGAAACCAAGTAAACAAAGGACAAGCCCCGGTGTGCCTCGCCTAATACGATTTGATACGGATGATGGAGAAGAACCGTCGAATGAACCAAAAGAGGATGCAAGCGTCCTCAATGACTCATGTGAACAAGCTGTATTCGTGGAGCTAAACGAGTTAAACGGTCAGAGAATGGTACCATTAAAGGTTTATATACCCGCGATACACCACCACCACCAGCACAGCAAGAAGAACACAGACCGAAAAGAAAAGAAACTTATGAAAAACGTGCTGAGGATTGTATGAATCGTGAAGATGGTCGTCTATGCGACCAAATACGATTCGTCAGACTAGCTATGAGTTGATTGAAGCCGAAAATTAGAGATGGAATTTCATGCAAAGGAACAATTTGGTCCCTTAGTAGGTTTAGAACAGTAGGCGTTCTGTGTGTTGGTAACATGTTTATGATTTTCTAAAGATATCCAAATCAGTAGATGCATCTAGAAGAATGAAAAAATTGTCCTGCGACTTCGTATCGCCTTATGACAATATGGGATGACACTTACAATTTATTAAACCGACTTTCTATCGTTTGAAAAGCCAAAGGCGCATATTGGAGATTACTGTTCTGGTAAACAAAAATAACGGTTCATCGTATTCGTAGATGGATCCTCTAATGAATTAAACATCTGGCACTCGTTGAGGAACTTGGTTGACTCACTGGCATCCAGTGACCCTTCCTATTCAGCTGGAGCTTCTTTGCAATGCGCCATGCGGGGCAAAAAGTGAGGACATTGCAAGGCCACTATGATTATGGATAACTAGTGAAGGACGAGCTCAGAGTTCTCCATTCGCAGAGGAACCCTTTATATCGGGTTTCAAATTAAGGCATTTTAAGTAACTGTGGTCGCAGCTTCATCGAATCACGTGAAAAATACGTTTCGAAAGTGATCTGTGACCGTTTTTTGCTTAATGCTCTTTCTGTTTTGTTGCTCGTTCGTTCCTTCTCTTAGTGGACTTTGGAAGTTACCAGCTTAGCCTTCATTATAAGAAATAAGGCGAACTCAGAATCCACAGGTATATGAATTACACATCGCTTTAGGTCTACGAATTATTCCTTTTCCTTCTTTCTTTCTCTTTTTTTCTTCTATCTTTCGTTATTTCCTCATGACTTTTTATCTCATTGCCATAGCGGCATAGTCAAGTTGTATTTCTTCAACTTTCGACGTCATCGTGAATGTTTCATAGTCACCTTCGAATTCAGCCTACAATAAGGGGTAATCTGTTACTCGATCGGAATCCGCTGTGGCCCATTAGGGAGCGGCACAGGCAGTAAAACGCCGGTAGTCAGTCACCTTATTTCTCCTCACAGCCCTCCGTATCCACATCGATCTCCGTCGGTCGCTGATTTTATGTCTTCCACAGATAAACGAACCTTCCACCCAACGATAGTCGATCAATTGGTGGCAGTACCAAACGACGCCGCCGTCGACTTTTTGCTACGCCATCTGCTTAAACGCACCAAAATCCACGAATGTGTAATGCATTACTAATATTTCCCAAAGACTTTTTAGTAAAGGAAAATAAGAAAGGATAACGATAGAGCGTTTGGAATTTGTGAAATCCTAGGACGTGCGCCATGCATTCGACTCCATTCGTAGCAACGTAAAGGTGGCTGGCTGAATGCATATTTCACCAATTCAGTAGCTTGTGGAGGTCTAGTGATTTATAAAGTCGATCTTTTTGTCTCCGCAGAGAAGTCACGCAGTAGTTTGCCAACCACGAAGAGATTGCCGTTTTGGTCAAGTGGAGGAGTGAACGGAAAGCCACACCATTGCGCTACTCATGCAGCTGTGAAAAAATAATACTTAGAAAGACCCTAAAGTTGCAAGATGTGAAAAAACCGAGGCTAACCTTGTTATAAATTCTTCACTACGACTTAACCTTTCCGTATCTACTTCACCTCCGAAACTACTTCAAGTTTGAAACTTGAACTTTTTATCTAAAATTACTATTTACTGCGTCTATGCGGCCAGTTACATAGTTCTCATAGTATAGGTTGGTCAACTTTTCGCTACAGTACTGAAAGAATCCTTGTCGCTGTACAGCAAACTTTCAGTAGAGGCATAGGAACCAGTGACAGCCGCCTGTGATGAAGACATGGAAGAGATCTAGCGCGGCTATCTCAAGAATCCGGCGAAAACTACATTTATCTAACATTCGACATCTCAGCGCGAAGACGACAAATCTTTAAGCTATAATGGAATCCGTAGGCAAACACGGCAATTTCTATAGCTGACCATTCCAGGATCACGGAAGAAGGGAGTGAAATGCTGTGATCCGCACTTTATGTAAGGGCGGTCATCTTTGTATCTACTATGTACTTATTATATTATACACCTTAATTATAACTCGTATGAATTTATGAGAATTATTTCAACGACGGCAACGCCGACAATTGTAAGTACTGTCGGTTTGAGCGAAAACACATTTTCACTAATTAGAGGCAATACCAGCAAGAATCAATACCTATGTTTTGCATTCAAATCAACAACTATGCTGTCTGGAATCACATCAGTAACTAAGGTTGTCGTTTTAAGACCGATGCTAGACAATGTGAGTCGAATGATACAAACGATTAGGGCAGAAATCCATTAATACACGATATCGCTCTCGTTCCGAAGTATAGATATGAGAACAAGTGTCCTTGAAACATCTATCGTATGTACATGTTCCTACGCACCTACGTTGATCAACCTACTTCTTGTTCTGCTTGATAAGAAGTGAAAGCTGATAAATTGACAAGCGCCCGTCCAAAATGTGATATCATTAAAAAGATGTCAATAACCGAATCGATCGAATATTCTATTCGAACTGAACTAAGATTGATCCGGACAGCATAAAATTACTCAGCAGTTATTGCTGAGTTGAGCAAAGTGGGCTAGTAACTTCTATCGAACAAGAAGAACTTGTCGACATGACACGCCCAGATGCGCCCAAGTTTTTTGGAAAAAAATTTCTGCAGTAAATTAATGAAAACAATATATATATATACCAATTTATGATGACTGAAAATAGTTGAATCATTCGGCAAATGCCATGCACTTCAATAAATTGGCCCCACCCTAAGCCGGTTTGTTATCAGTGAATATTACCTGACATGAAAGTAATTCTTGTCTTAGAGTTATGTTTAAACTCAGCGACTGCCGATGTGGCGATACAAATTTCGAGCAGTCGATTTTTTCGAGTATTCGAATCGAATAGCTGCCGAGGATTTTGTCCGAGTGTGAATGGAGCTCGAACGTCCACTCAGTTGACTCAATGGAGTAGCTACGCCTTCCTGAAAAGAAAAACCGAAATAAGTTCATCATCGTAATGGGGTGGGGTTCTAGGTCCTTGTTATTACAGTCTATCGTCTAAGATGAGAAAATTTCCAACAAACATAAAGTCATGATGAAACCATGAAATTTTCGGCATTCTGCAGACAGATTGGTTGTTTCAAGAGATGAGTCAACGTGAATGTGCTGCTGTTGTTGGTGGAGGTGGCGATGGTATGTTCGGCAATAAGAACGGTCGTCGTTTGAAGCTCGTTCGCATGTCTTGTTACGCCCACACATTACTGCGTTACGGTACTGATAACAATCCTGAAAGCAGCATTCAAATTTCTAATTTTCGATACAAACTTTCTTGTATTTTCAAAGAAACTGTCCACTGGTTGAACGATTTGCTTTCATTTAAAGAATTTCTGTAGCAGAGGTTCATTCAAGTCAACAGTAATAGCGTAGAAGAAGTCTTTTTCCACAACGATGAATGAAATAAGAATAAATTAGTTGCGATAATAAGTCTAATTCCATCACTGAACTAGGTAAAGAGGAACCTTACCATATGTTCAAGATTAAAAAATGGATTAATGCGCGATGGAAATCCTCAGTGCTACAAAACCTCAGGCGTTGATCAATCCCTTAGGGATGCGCCATGCATTCCAATTCATTGAACATAGCAAAGGTGATTGAGAGCATATTTGGCATAAGCAAAACTTATGGTGTCCTATCGACGTGTCAAGCCACTACTGCTTTTCTTCAAGACAAGTCTGGTACCAATTTGCCTACGCCGGGTGAATAGTAGGACCGGTGCATGGAAACGAACCAGTGACATGGGTGTGTTGCTGAGCACCTCTACCCACAGCACGGCATCCACCTTTGATTACTGATAGCTGCAGCAAACATACAGAAGGAAATACTCTTCCTATTCATATATCGTATCTGGATATCTGTTGGTAAAATTCGTTCCTAACTAGTAAAAACGCATGTAAGACAACGAAGCGAGCAAAAGTATTGAGCTCTGAGCGAAACGTAAGGATGGACAGACCGAGAATCTACTGAAATCTTTAAAAGTGTGGCTTGCTACTTGGAAGAGATCTTCGTTTGGTACCTAGAAGAAGGACGTATCGTGCAGTAATTGTGTTCGGGGCGTAGGGAGGTGGGGTCGTGGACTCCTTTCCTTAAACTTCAAACGATCTACGAAAGACTACTAATAATAGTTGAGATCTAAACGATGTTTCGCATATACGAACGAACACAACTTTCGGATTGGTCAATAAACCAAAACAACTTTATTATACCACAGTATTATGTTTACCAACCGTACTAATAGATGTAAGTAATCTAGTCGGTCCGGATGGTTCGAGAAAGAGAATATTCCATGAAGAGAAGCCGAAACAGCCATGGCATGACGTCCGTCGATAGATGTACTTTAGCAAGTAGACGATGGAAAAAACTTAGTGTCGATATCATTTCCGTCGGAAATGTGGGATAGTTTATTTATCTTTCGAGAAGATGGGAGAGGATGTCAGGAACAGAAAGAACATTCGGCCTGCGGCCAACGAGTCGCCACCGATTCGCCGTCGATCAGATAACGATAGTCGTGTCGGCGATATTGGCCAGATTGTAAGGGGATTTTGTTTAATATCACTTTAGCATTCCTTTAGATTTACAATGGTCTGACGCTTTTTTTTCTTCGTTACAGTCTTATTTGGAATTATACAGTAACCATTGATAAAGAAGCAATGACTCATGCTAATCGTTCCTCCTGGAAGCTTACATGAACAGCCTATCTCAGTTCCGTATGACACTCGGTTTTAATGAATTCTACCTATTTTATGGTATAAAACACACATCAATTATGGAAAGGAAAGTGGTATTAGAGTTGTTCACTGAAATGTAAGAGTAAATTCGTAAAGGATAAGGGATAGAGCTCTCGGCGTTGTTCAATCCCTGAGCGATGCGCCATGCATTCAACTTCATTAAGTATCGCTTGGAGGTGATTGAATGCATATCTGGCCTCTATAATGAGTCGCGGTGGCTTACTGATGTATCGAGCCAGTGCTGCTATCCTCCCAGACAAGTTTGGTAAAAATTTGCCGACCCTGGAAGAATGGTAGGCTTGGTAGGCCATGAGCCTTCAACACACACGTGGAATCGATCCCCAACACATTCGGAGTATTTTTGTTAATTACGAGATATGAATCGTTATTTCTGTTAGTGACCATGTGCAAAGAGATGATGATCAAGAGAAAACAAACTGAGACACAAAAAAAATGTGTTTCGCTCGGATCTTTTCCTATCTTCGACTTTTTCTATAAAAATAATGTGATAATCATGATAATTAAATGCAATATTATTTGAAGTTTGAGACAGTAAATAAAGCTACAATAATTGTAGAGCATACTGCGAGAATGGTCTCTCAGAACGTTTAGTTCTAGGAGGGTGCCACATCCTGTTGACTCACTGTGGACAGTTGCTACTGAGAAGCCAAACGTCTTCCCATGTAGACTGACGTAGAAAAACCCTAATAGCGCCAAAGTACCACATGAATGTGTTCAGCACTAACGACACCACGTTTTAGCTATCTATCGTCGAGGAAAACGTCTGGGAGAGAGAGAGAGAGAGAGAGAAAGAGAGAGAGTTGTCGTACGGGGCTATGATGACTTGATAAGACAGATTATTATGAACGCGAGAAAGTAGGGAAACAAGTGCTTGGAAGTGAAACGCTTCGCAATCAATGGAATCTGAGAGATTTTGCAAAGGATAATGAAGTCAACACTTACACCTATACAATTAGCATTTCAAATATACTTAGTGACGGGATACATGGTCACGTAGATGTGGCTGAGTTCAAACCTAATAGCTAAGCAGAAGGGATAAATGAAGAAGGTGATGAGAACGCCTTGGAAGCCTAGTAACTAACACAAACTTAACAAAATGTGATATTATTTCAAATTTTTTTCGCGTTGGCTTGAACCGTTGTGAGGGAATAGAAAGTGAGAGGGCATAGAATTGTAATCAGCTTTTAACAAATAAGGAGAATGTTCGAATACGAAGAACCACAAGATGAACGAAGAGAGCAAAAGGATACGTAGAAAGGAACAGAACAGCTACTAACGAAAAAAAGCTGGTGAAGTTTATGAATGGGATCGAATAGATCTTTTTATGAGCTTATCACTTCACCTGTATCACCTGTATCACCTGTAGTCCCGTTGATCGTCGAGTGACTCGAGCGGGCGCCAGTAAATCCTCCATTTTCCCCGGAAAAATGGAGCTTATCACTTAGGAAAACTATTCCGTAGTTCACAGATGTTCTGTGACTGGACTTAAGTGGAAAGACCTCAGAAGTATTCGAATCCATGAAATGCCGAAGAAGGCCAATAAGCTAGAACCTATTTAAAAGCGGGTACCCTTTCTTATGCTACGTGCTTCATTAGTTTCCAAACTGCTCACATACAATATAAACAGTAATTTTTATTAGAGATATTTGCAGAAATAGAAACAAACAAGTGGAAACACCTAAAAATTTTCGGATTACCATAAAGGAGCTTCTTTTCAGAAATACAATCTACAAATTTCGGCGAAACATGTAGCTCTCACATAGCAGAGCAATAGGAGTAATATCCACTTTTCCATAACCTCGGCTTGAATAATCAGTGCCTTCGGTTAGTGACAAGCATGATAGGTACCAGGCCAGCCTGAAAGGTGAGTTAAAGCATATTTGGCCAGGTACAAATACTTGTGGGTGCTTATATAATAATATACGAAAGCATCGCTTTGTCAATCCCGGAATGGTGGAAGCCTTGGTGAGAATCAGGGCGCAGAATCGAACCAGCCAGAAAATCCGTTGTGTATTGCAGTGCATGTCTAGTCACTGCCATACACGCTCCTCCAAATCATGATAAGCAGTAGCGTTCATCTTACAGACATCGCTGTAATCATATCGCAATCTTAACGGAAGATTAAATCCGAAACCAAAATTGCTTTGTAACACTGGTGCGGGTTCCCTACTGAAAGCTATGTCCGACAGAAGATGCCAAGATGTTGTTCTTCCATTTGCAGATGGTACATATTGAATTTGAACTATGAATGTCACCGGATGTACTCGATGCTTCTTTCTATTCGTTCAATGACTTTTTTAATCATTGGCGTCAGATAAGATACTATTGAGCAAACCAGTCCGGGAAATTGCACGAGGTGATCAGTGGGACTGGTCCATGATTCTGCCGGAGACGATCACTTTGTCGAGCTGTTCTCATGACAGTTTCAGTCGTAGTAATTGTCGCAAATAACATCTCACGACGTTTTCACAACAGCAACCGTACAGGACGCTAATTGCTGTATATTGGTGTTGCCCCTATATGCACATTTAAATAAAGCAGTGGTTAGAATTCATCTTGTTTATCGTTCTCTTGATTGTCAGCTCTAGCAATTTTTTCCGTAAATGGCTATTTTTATTCCATACCTTTTCAGAACACTCTTATTAATTACTGTAAATGTAGATGAAGCCAATAACTGTGCCACGGTAGCAAAGCAACTGAATGGTCCTGGAACACAGTATCTAGAGGAGACTCGGCTCAAGATATTTCCTTTAGCTTTAAGCTCTAACAAATGATTTCTAGGCTACTTTTTGTGCCAATTTTAAAGTTCAAGTTACTGATAAGTGATAGCGTCTAGGGTACAGATACCTTCTGGGCTTGACAAATTGATACCAGAATTGTCTGGGAAATACACCGGTAGAGCACCGCGAGTCATTGTAAAGGTCCCGACAGATATGCATTCAACCCCCAGCAAACGATGGTTAATAAAGGCGAATGCATGACGCATCCATTCCATCAGGGATTGATCAACACCGAGAGCTTTATCCTTTAAATTTTTATTTTATTACCAAGAACAAAACGGAAAGCACTAAATGGCTTTAATACTTAAACGAGGATGACAATTGGAAAGATTTTATTAACTAGAAAGTAAAATTCGGCGCAAAAACCACTTAGTAAGTATTCAAAAGAGTTGGTGAACGTGATCTGTGAAGACGACGAAAACAGAAATTGAAGTGGATCGCTGAAGAGGAGTGAGTGAAACGAGAGCAATCACCGTTTTCATGTGATCAACTGGAAGGGTTTTTAGAGTTTTGATCCAGATTGCAACTGAAGATCCTCAAACGACCAGTTTTCTGAGCCAATGTTCGCCAGGGAAAAAACAGTGCTGTACCACCTCAGTCGGTAATGAGGAACCTCATTGTTTCCATATGAACTGAATCGCCTTGTAAGCCACTAGAAGGTTATGACTATTATTGTAACGAATCGATGCGTCTCACAACCTAACTGTCGTAATATCGAATTGATACGGCAAAAACACGAATCAGTTCTCTTGTAGACATGCTGAACTTTATATATGAAGGCTTTTACTCTTATAAATAAATGACGGAGGTTGTCCAGTGTTGGTGAGCTACTGTTACTCGCTATACTCGCCAGCACCACTAAACCCCGTTAGCGTAGGTGTTCGGCCCATCGCCAGTTTAATTAGGCTGTTCAGAAATAAGTGAGCGCCTCAAAATATTTATTGTTGTAATGTATTATTTACCACTAATCATTTTTTGTACCTTTCAAATAATAATAATAATAATAATAATCATTGTCATTAGAAAGCTAATTTTATACCTTTTCTAAGCATTTTCTCTATTTTGATAAAAATTAAATCTTTCTTATTACTTTTAAGTTTCGCCATTTTAGATTCCAAAAACGAATTTTCGGGAAAATTTCTTTTATGAGTTCAAACTCGGCTGTTGTGAAGCAGAGATGGCTTGAAACATTAACGAAATTTGCGCTGAAGGTAGTGGTGGTGAACCAACAGTGGGAACGTGGTTCCGGAAATTCCGATCTGGCGATTTTGACCTCGAAGAGCATGAAGGCTGTGAACGTTCCAATGAACTTGACGACGACGAATTGTAGGCACTAGTGGAAGAAAACACGCGAGCAACTGTTCGAGAGCTTGCAGAACAGATTGGCGTATGCAAAGAAACAATTTCCACAGACAGGAATCGCATGATAGGATAGCGGATAAAGCTTTCGGCGTTGATCAATCCTTTGGGATGTGCCATGCGTTCGACTTTATTAAGCATCGTTTGGAGGTGGTTGAATGCATATCCGGCCTTTACGATGACTCACGGTGGCATACCGATGTATCAAGTCAGTGGTGCTATCCTCCCAGACAAGTCTGGTACCAATTTGCCGACTCTGAGGGGATGGAAGGCTTGGTGAGCCATGCCTGCAGGGATCGATTCTACGTGTGTTTCGCAGTGGCGCCTTCAAACACTGCGCCACACTCACCCTCTCTATAAAAACCTATCAATATCGCCGCGTTGAAAACAAGAGAATGATGCCAAACAAACACCTCTGACTGACTGATAACACAAACCTCTGCATAGAATCACAGGACACTGCTCTTATTTGATTGTGGAAACATTTTAATAATGTCCTACATTTGCTAAGCTCTTCTGCCGCTTTCCAACGACAGTTTGGCAGCCAACAAGAGACCAAGGCTTACGTCTTACTTCGCATAAAATTCAGCGATTTGGACGCAATCGTCACATCAACGACAACTCATTACTTTGTTTCCTGCTTATGCGAACTTAGTTTCTTATGCACTGCTTAGTATTTACATCAATTTTATCGGCCAAAAACCTTTAAATATCAAAAACTCGAGCCGGGACTAGTGAGATTTAAAATTGTCCCTATTTCTCGCACTAGCTCCTTTGTTGGTTCTGTTTGTTTAAGGCATAGATTTTTCGCACGAAACGCTGCTTTCACTGCTCTTAGCGATAAGATAGCTCGTTTACTACCACACACCGCAACTCAGCACACAGAGACATACTCTAATGGCAGATGGAGGGCTACATTCTAATGCTGAGAGATTCGTGTATAGGTAGGAGACACGAATAGCATCAAATGCTGAATGGTTTTCGAAAGGGACAATAACAGTGTGTAGGAGTTAAGCTTCCAAACGTCATGAGGATAAGTTTTACTAGAGCGTGTAGTGTTGGTACCATTGTGCACAATCCGGCGCCTAACACTTGGACAACAAGGTCCACTTTTTCATAGTTATGCATTTCTTCGTTCTTAAGTTTACAAAACTTCCATCACATTGCAATAATTATATGTAGACTCTACCCATATCCTAGAAGTTGAAAGTCGTCGTCACCAAGCACTGAGAGATTTTTCATCTGACCATTTTTGTCAAAATACGACGCGCAACACGAAAACTCTTGAAAAGAAGACCAACTCGAAAGTAGGAAGCGCTAAACAGAATTTTTTGCAGCAGTAAAAAAAAAACAGTCTCGGTAACCAACAGGCTTTATAACCCTGACAGCTAAACAGCTCAGTTAACACCAAAACAACGGCTTTTTTGCAATGAGTATAGTAACCATTATCTCGAAGTAAAGATTTGTGAGGTCTCAAGTTGTCGACATGATTCTGCCGCTATGTGGTCTGTGTGGTAAAAGGAAGCAGCTTTCATTCGATATGGATGACATCAAATCGGCTTAAACCAGATCGTAAATGAGAGGCAAATGGAAATCTGATGAAAGACGATGATAAATTGCAAAGAATAGCTTTCATTATATTGACGCATATTTGATTTCTTCTAGAAGGATCTCAGAATGCATGCAAATCAACCGAAGGAATCTGTTCTCAATAGGGAGTATGGGAGGTTTCACCTTGTAAAACAAACTTAGAAAGAGCACATTTGTCATCAAGGAGACTCGTGTGAAGAAAACTAGCGATACCAGCTACTGCAAGCATTGATAACGAAAAACAGAAGAAAAAGCGTAAGAACAAGCCGACGTTTCGGCGAATCTCACTTTTTTTGAGAACGTGGGAAGGTCAAGTTAACAGCAATCTACCCAGCCAAAATTTCCATAGCCAAACATTCAACGTTTTTTTTGTTTGGTTATGGAAGTGTTTGGCTGGGTAGATTGCTGTCAACTTGACCCCCTTTCAGGCCCTGAGGAAGGTGAAATCCGCCGAAATGTGGCTTATTCATTCGTTCTTAAGTTTACAAAACTTCCATCACATTGCAATAATTATATGTAGACTCTACCCATATCCTAGAAGTTGAAAGTCGTCGTCACCAAGCACTGAGAGATTTTTCATCTGACCATTTTTGTCAAAATACGACGCGCAACACGAAAACTCTTGAAAAGAAGACCAACTCGAAAGTAGGAAGCGCTAAACAGAATTTTTTGCAGCAGTAAAAAAAAAACAGTCTCGGTAACCAACAGGCTTTATAACCCTGACAGCTAAACAGTTAGCTCATTTAACACCAAAACAACGGCTTTTTTGCAATGAGTATAGTAACCATTATCTCGAAGTAAAGATTTGTACACGAAAACTCTTGAAAAGAAGACCAACTCGAAAGTAGGAAGCGCTAAACAGAATTTTTTGCAGCAGTAAAAAAAAAACAGTCTCGGTAACCAACAGGCTTTATAACCCTGACAGCTAAACAGCTCAGTTAACACCAAAACAACGGCTTTTTTGCAATGAGTATAGTAACCATTATCTCGAAGTAAAGATTTGTGAGGTCTCAAGTTGTCGACATGATTCTGCCGCTATGTGGTCTGTGTGGTAAAAGGAAGCAGCTTTCATTCGATATGGATGACATCAAATCGGCTTAAACCAGATCGTAAATGAGAGGCAAATGGAAATCTGATGAAAGACGATGATAAATTGCAAAGAATAGCTTTCATTATATTGACGCATATTTGATTTCTTCTAGAAGGATCTCAGAATGCATGCAAATCAACCGAAGGAATCTGTTCTCAATAGGGAGTATGGGAGGTTTCACCTTGTAAAACAAACTTAGAAAGAGCACATTTGTCATCAAGGAGACTCGTGTGAAGAAAACTAGCGATACCAGCTACTGCAAGCATTGATAACGAAAAACAGAAGAAAAAGCGTAAGAACAAGCCGACGTTTCGGCGAATCTCACTTTTTTTGAGAACGTGGGAAGGTCAAGTTAACAGCAATCTACCCAGCCAAAATTTCCATAGCCAAACATTCAACGTTTTTTTTGTTTGGTTATGG
This sequence comes from Angiostrongylus cantonensis, assembly GCA_009735665.1. Classification (NCBI taxonomy): domain Eukaryota; kingdom Metazoa; phylum Nematoda; class Chromadorea; order Rhabditida; family Metastrongylidae; genus Angiostrongylus; species Angiostrongylus cantonensis. Next base: position 376,772 of record MQTX01000049.1, read on the forward strand.
AAGTGTTTGGCTGGGTAGATTGCTGTCAACTTGACCCCCTTTCAGACCCTGAGGAAGGTGAAATCCGCCGAAATGTGGCTTATTCTTCAATAAGGAATAAAGTAATACCTCTTGTTTGCCCAAAAAGAATATAGAGAATTATATGGTCAATCTCGAGTCTTGTGAAGAGTGAAATTGACAACACATAAATCGGCGATAAAGCCGTCTATCGTCTTTTCGTTTACAGCACTGCTATCGTTTCTTTAAAAAATGCTACTATAAAAAATTTCCGTAACCATCTTACAGTCTCACCTTCAGAAAATCAATGTGCTTCGTTACGATAACGAAAATGCGCTCGACATGCTCAGCGTTTTCACCGTTTCTGACAACAAGGCTTCGAAGAGCAGTTAGGGCTTTGTTTTGACTTAGATTCGTTTTTACGTGAACACTGTTGAGCTAGCCAGCACCTTCGTAGCTTAGAGAACTAATACTGTCTAACAAAATTCCCACTACACATCGCTGTTCTACATCCACGCGCATCCCGCATGTACGATGAGGTAGTAAAGCGCTGAAAGAAACTACCACTAGGTCTCGATTAAGTAGCTAATTTACGGACATTTTACGATCAAAAATAAATCGTTGGTTTGTGTGGAGTAGTGGTTAGAGGTGCACCTACAATACACGCTTGGTGGTTGTCGTAATCCGCACCTCGGGCAAACTTTTCTTCTCATACCTCCAGGGTCAAAAATTAAAGTATGAGAGGATAGTAGCCAATGATTGAACATCTCCACAGACTACTTCAAGTCATATATGGATCCATCTAACCACCTCCCTAAAGCATAAATGAGTCAAATGATGGCGCAGCCTCAAGGAGTGTATCATTATGATGGTAGTTCTATTCAAGAACGACAACATCCTATAAACGATGTCGCTGACCACTTATTAATGTATTCCTTCTTCTGGAGTTGTAGGCAAATTATCTCCTTCCGATTCTAAAAGAAACCAAAGGAAAATCGGCCAAGCGTCGGCGCAGAGCTATTTGTCTCAACAGCTGTTCTTCACAGTCGTTTTTTTTATTTAAGTGGGTCCTTTTCTCGCTCATATTAAAATTGCGAATACATCTGACGATAACGACAAGGGAAATCTCCTAGGGATTGATCATTATACGTGAGATTAGAGCAGATTTCGAACTGTAAGAAAACGTTTAATCGTCGTTAGCAACTAGAAGCAAAAGCACTACTTGTGCACAAGGAAAGTTGAATAAACTTGTGAAATTAGAAGAGAGTGTAAAAAAATCGTTCACCCGATGATCGGACGAGAAATGTGTATCCGTGGTTGAACTAATCATTTTTTTCCTTTTTTTTTTGCTCTTGTAACCCTTCAACAGATGGCGTGTAGCACAATGGAATTTCCGTAACCATCTTACAGTCTCACCTTCAGAAAATCAATGTGCTTCGTCACGATAACGAAAATGCGCTCGATATGCTCAGCGTTTTCACCGTTTCTGACAACAAGGCTTCCAAGAGCAGTTAGGGCTTTGTTTTGACTTAGATTCGCGTGTAGCACAATGGTAGTGATGCCGATCATCGTGAGCACTGCTAGCTCAATCAAGCTCCAACGTCAGAGCCTGTTGTGACTCTGGAGTTGAAAAATTGCCACCGGATTTTTCTGGGAAAGTTCACTCTCACCAATCCAAGTGGGAACATTCTAGCTCGGCTGTCTCAGGACTCCAGGGTAAATTAATTCGACCAGCATTCAAATATATTCATGAAGAAAAGAAAATCTTTAAGCATGAGCTGAAACTACACGTAGAAGCTTGGGAGACCTTGGGGAATGATAGGTACAGGGAAACCAATCGGATGCGACATGTGCTGGGATCCGCATAGTAGATGTGAAGGATGGGCCTTGTAAAAAAATGCTTTGATAGACTACTATTTTCAGAAAAAAAAGAAAAAAGAAAAACCATAGATGGTATGGCAGCGTCCAAGTTGTTCTTAAGCACTTGACCCATATGTCACCTAGGTGAGTAAGATGATTGGAGGCGTTATTAAATACCCATGAATCAGCACGTCAGTTATGGATCGTTGGGCAGATTCAATCATATGCAATAATACAAGGTACATTACATGTCATGATTTATGATAGTAATAAGATTTATAGAGAAGTTTCTGATATTTCTCTCTTATGGAAAGCTAAACTTAGGTTACAGAACCATAGGACAGCGATGACGTCATCATAACAAAGCCTCCAGCTAACGATAGCCTCTCATTTTTCTTAATGTACTCTTTGCTTAGAAATTTCGAGGTCTTATGTCGATAGAAATGTTTTTGAGTTTTGAGGCATGAAGATCATGGTGTTTTGATGAAATTAAACGGTCTCATGTCGTTTTCGTTCATTCACGTCTATTACTTTACCACTTAGGCTTATGTTAGGCATTAGCATTAATGCCATTTTTAACATTCATGTTGTCAGTGACAACTAGAAAACATGACATTATTGGAACAAGTTCACTGTGAAATGCTGTAGGCCGGTATCATGGCGTGGGCGTAAGGGAGGGTGGTATTCAAAGGCGTTGTACTAACCGGCTCAATCAGGTGAATTGGTCGGATCTATGAATTTTATGCATAATTGAATAAATCCTCTGTCACAAGTCTGGGAGCCTCCAATTTCAAAAACATTCAATTTTTGCTGTGAGCGATCACACTACGTCCATTTATCTCTCTGGCGCCGTTGTCAAAACATCCGCAGACGCACTTGAGTGCCGTTCCGATTCATAACTAGGTGATCGCTTTTCCTTCGATATGATCAAGAAAGTGTGATAGATGATGAAAAAGTTTAGGCTGTCAAGTCATCGTCCATGACTAATGTAGCGGTTGTACTTCAAACGCTCTTCCTTAACGCTGTTTAGTTTCAGGTTAGTTGTCTGCTAAAAAAAGTCATGGTGATAAAACAGTTTTCCAGATACGAAAAAACTATCGTAGAGAAAATCCAAACGATCGCAAAAAAACCATTCTCCAGTTGGTTCTCCTAGAAACAGGAATCTGGCCTTCAGCGTTCCATTCATTACGGCCTCATGAAGGGCGTAACCCCTGTTCTTCACTACAAATACACTCCTTTAAGCGCCCGTAGCAAACTGAAATCTTGAAAATCATCCAAATGATTCACATCCTTGTTATTTTTCGTGCAAAGTTGAGCTATTTGTGACGTCTCCGTCAGTGGATGATTCAATTGACTTGTCGGGTCCCGAGCAGTGACACCGCCGCACGACAAGATTTCGAGGTCGAACGGCCCCTAAATGTCCGTATGATAAGGACTTTTGATGCACTGTTTCTATTTGCTAATCACTTGAAAGAGTTACCGGTAAATAATTCAAATCGCTAGCATTCTTTCGAATACGAAAAAGTCAACTTATAGCAGTAGTTAGAAGACTTCATCACCTTTCAGTTACCAAACCCGAACGGTGTTTGTTGATGGACCAAATTTTTGGGGATTTCAATCGATATCCGCTCATGAATACAGTGGCCAGAACATGACAATAAAGGTGAACTGCTGAATTCAAAACTATTTTCTTCTGTTTCTTATTTCATACAAATTATGCTTTAAAAAGGAGGCGGATAGCATAGTGGCGATGATGTCCGTCATCACGAGCATGAAGCTGGTTTGATTCCGCTAGATGTGAAGACGGTTTAAGTAAAATATAATAGAAAAATACCCTTCAAAAAAGATGACAATTGGATATATGGTAAAATCTAAATAAAAAGTTTGATTCGCTTTATTCAAAGACATTTAATGTTTCTTAAATGTTGAATGTTGATAACCTTTGTGTGCACTTACAAGAGTGTTTTATTGCTCAAGATATGAGCATATATATTGATTCGGCGATTTATCTCAATGCCATACGAAATTTACTATTGCAGAAGGATGGGTGATGCCTGCACATTCATCGACATTAAACAACGTTCAGTAATTCTTCCATAAAAAAGGATGAAGCTCTCGGCGTTGATCTCCCTCTCTGAGGGATACGTCATGCATTCGACTTCATTAAGTATCGTTGGATGTGATTGAATGTACATCTGGCCTTTACAACTACTCACGGCAGCCTACCGATGCACCGAGCCAGTGATGCTATCCTCCCAGTCAAGTCCAAATGATTCACATCCTTGTTATTTTTCGTGCAAAGTTGAGCTATTTGTGACGTCTCCGTCAGTGGATGATTCAATTGACTTGTCGGGTCCCGAGCAGTGACACCGCCGCACGACAAGATTTCGAGGTCGAACGGCCCCTAAATGTCCGTATGATAAGGACTTTTGATGCACTGTTTCTATTTGCTAATCACTTGAAAGAGTTACCGGTAAATAATTCAAATCGCTAGCATTCTTTCGAATACGAAAAAGTCAACTTATAGCAGTAGTTAGAAGACTTCATCACCTTTCAGTTACCAAACCCGAACGGTGTTTGTTGATGGACCAAATTTTTGGGGATTTCAATCGATATCCGCTCATGAATACAGTGGCCAGAACATGACAATAAAGGTGAACTGCTGAATTCAAAACTATTTTCTTCTGTTTCTTATTTCATACAAATTATGCTTTAAAAAGGAGGCGGATAGCATAGTGGCGATGATGTCCGTCATCACGAGCATGAAGCTGGTTTGATTCCGCTAGATGTGAAGACGGTTTAAGTAAAATATAATAGAAAAATACCCTTCAAAAAAGATGACAATTGGATATATGGTAAAATCTAAATAAAAAGTTTGATTCGCTTTATTCAAAGACATTTAATGTTTCTTAAATGTTGAATGTTGATAACCTTTGTGTGCACTTACAAGAGTGTTTTATTGCTCAAGATATGAGCATATATATTGATTCGGCGATTTATCTCAATGCCATACGAAATTTACTATTGCAGAAGGATGGGTGATGCCTGCACATTCATCGACATTAAACAACGTTCAGTAATTCTTCCATAAAAAAGGATGAAGCTCTCGGCGTTGATCTCCCTCTCTGAGGGATACGTCATGCATTCGACTTCATTAAGTATCGTTGGATGTGATTGAATGTACATCTGGCCTTTACAACTACTCACGGCAGCCTACCGATGCACCGAGCCAGTGATGCTATCCTCCCAGTCAAGTCTGGTAGCAATTTGCCCACCCCGGAGGGATGGGAGGCTCGGTGACCTAAGGGTGCGCGGATCGATCCCATATGTGTGTCACATGGCGTCCCCGACCACTGCGCCACACGCGCCGTTCAATTCTTCCATACATTTACTTAACTACAGCTATCAAAAAGTCGACTGTAACAAATCTGGTTTAAGATGAATTCAACAGAACAACAGCACGTCGTCTAAAGTTAAATCCAATAGCATTAACGCCAAACTAATCATTAGGGGTAATAAAGAAAAGAGGAGATGAGGTTATTACGCACATAGGCAACGAAAACCACAGGCTTTCTTGCCTATTCATCTTCATGGCTATTAGAACAAAGCTTCGATTTGAAGTCAGAAAATCAATCAATAGTTTAGGATTCAGTGAATCGTCGAAGGAATGATATTTAACACATAGCGCACAGTGGTAAAATTATTGTAGCTGTGGCCTAGGACGATGCCTAATTTCGTGTCAGTTGGGTACGGATTTTCTACCTTTCAGAGCAAAGATTTTTCGATAACGAGAAAACTTGAGAGTTTGACAGCACAGCGCGATTATAGAGAGACTTAACCCTATTGGTTAATGGGTATGAATGATATGTAGGTCACAGTTTACTACATGTTATTGTGGTCCATCGTACAAACACATTACTGTTAGCACTTGGAAGGGTTTTATTGAAAGCTGTGGAATGTCAATTCTAGTATTTTTATACCGGAACGCTCTATCTTATAGCTATAACTCGCCATACTGATGACGATTGAAATAAAAATCAACTGCAAGGCAAATTGCCGGTTAATCAACTTGACCGAGAAAACCCATTTTACAAATTATTAAGGGTTGAGATTAGGTTCCAATAGGGCACGTCTAGCACAGCACCTGTCTTGGATTAATGGGTACAAAAAGTACGACAAAACGTCTTTGTGTGGAAAGCACTGGAAAGAGAATGCCTTGTGTGGAATGCACTTCGCCCGCTTTGACTTTCACCCCACGTAAGCATTAAATGCAGAGCATCTTCAGTCTTCTTTATCGGTAAGGACATTCTGATGAAATATGCCTTTCGAAATGTCAGCAACAAACAAAAATTTCGAGATAACTAAGCAATTTTAGGCTGCTGTTTGTTTCCTTTCCAGTGTGTGACATTGTAATGTCAGAATAATGAATCTCCGAAACAATGATGTGGTGACCATTGTGAAGCCTGAGGAACTTCGACACCAACGTTGAGCAAGCATTTCGTATCATTTCTGATTCCTCATTTCAGGTAAAACTCATGCGGATGCTTATTCTTACTCGAGAAAACCCCTTTTCAACATACTAGTACCTACACCTCATTTTTGTTGTTATTTGTTTTTACAATGTGAACTCATATTCATAGAAATAAAACCATTCCGGCAGCCTCTGGAGTTCACCCGTGAACCTGTTTTAAGCGCGAAATATTCTTTTATGCACTTCGAAATCTGGGATGAAGACCAGAGAAAATACCGCCGATTATGGATGTTAGGAATGACCGAAAAAACAAAAAAAAATAGACGAGAAAGGGAATGGAAAAATGACGAGTAAAAGATAGCTCTTTCTACTCAAATTTTTCTTCTCTGGGTTAATCGTTTGCTGATCTTAGCAAGCCAAGGTCAAGGTTTTGAACGTTACTTCTAAACGAAGGTGACCTTTAGCGGCTACTACGAGGCACTGTTCATGTGTCAAACCAGAAATCAAAGAAAGTGTTCTAAGAAAGTAGAGGACCATTATATGACAAATTCTCTATGGGAATGTTTCTTAGGAACCACAGAGACCTAGAATAAACAAACTTTCAAGACAACATTGGCAGCTAGAAAAACAACTCGATAGCTGGCTGGTGTCGAGTGCATCGATGTCGCTCAGCAACGCTCAAAGACACTTCTGCACCGCAATTCCGGCATCGCAAGATTTGCGCCATGGCGACCTGAGCGGCTGCGTGTTCGTTCAGTCGATGAACGTCGCACGTACCATCTACAGAGGGGACCAGCAGCGGTATTGGTGTTCGAAACTTGAAACGCGATCCGAGTCGATCGCATGTCTTGTACCAGTCTGAAGCGAGATACCGTAATCCATTTAGAACTGATGAGTTTTTTTCAATTTTATGAACTCGTCTTACATTTTCAACTCAGCGCAAGCACTAATTTTGCTTGGTATATGATTTCTATAATAATGTTTAACATATGTGCCGCGATGTGCATTGATTGCAATGCGTAGAACGAAAAAATAGTAGCTTCGAATTGTTTTTTAATCTGATGAATTTCACCTTTCATCAATGTCTATTAATTACTCAAAACCATTAGAATCTGCAGCCACTGCTGACAAGGTATAAATCATCTTAGTCTACCAAGACGAAATACAGATTCTCTGTAACTCACAAAGGGTATTCTTTCACTTTTCTTATCAAAGCTCGTTTATCAGACAAGAAACCATGTGAACAAACAAAAAAAAAAAGCCGGAGAGCATCAACGGAGAGCATACTGGTATTCTTTCACTTTTCTTATCAAAGCTCGTTTACCAGACAAGAAACCATGTGAACAAACAAAAAAAAAAGCCGGAGAGCATCAACGGAGGTATACTATTAAAGCGATAGAACAAAGTCTCTTCTGTAGATCTCTGAAGTTCTCAACTCTTCTGCCATTCTCTTAATGAGGAAACAATAGTCTGTTCTTCTCATGGTTCCTGACTTGTTTTTCCGTAGCCACAGCGAATTCTTCGCTTTGATGCATTCTTTAGATACTGGGGTTAAACAATGGCAATGTTTTTCACGATCCCCTTGATCCTTGTGAAGGTCCTTATCACAGTGTTCCTTACCATCTCCTACATCCGGCTTTTCACTTTTGTTGTCTTTCAAATGAACGTCACAGTTCGCTCCAATTGAATCAACGTACCTTTCATCCAAAGCCTTCTCTTTAAAGGAGTTATTTAAATCATTTGTCCTGGGTCGTTGTTCGATGCCCACAGAGAATTCTTCACTTTGATCCATTTATTTAATGCTGGGATTCCTGGGATTATTCTAGTATCTAAAGAATGGATCAAAGTGAACAATCGTCTGTTGTGGGGAAACCGGCTTCATTTCTAATGTGTTTAGTGAAAAGTGACATCCTTTAAAAATCAAGCGGAAGCTCTTCAAACTTTAAACAGAACTAGATTTTTTCCTCTGGTTCTCAACTGGGATTGGGTGCGATATTCACTCAATAGAGAGATCCGTTCCTCCTAATATTTCACATAGCGACATTTGAAAAAATACGGCAGACTCGTACCTTCGAAACATTTCTGTTCATGATGAGCGATGTGCTGCTCGTCGAAATGCTTTCCACATACAAAACACATGCGAAATTCAACTGAAATGGTCTACTATTGTCATTTACTGTTGCTATGAAATATGTGTTATAGATGGATATGCAATGAAACTAAACATTGATCCTAAGTTATTTGCAAAACTTGGACCCCATGCCAGATTCTGATTGTTGATGGTACCGTTAGGATAAAAAACCATCGGCAGAGAAGAATGCAAAGGAAAGGCCTCAGTGGGTGACACGTGAGCCGCGGGAACGGTAATGGCGGGTTCGAATCTGGCTTGGAGTCCGAGTTTTGCAAATAACTCAGCATCATTATGGTTGTTTTTCACATATTGCCTTACCGTGAAAGAAATAATAGGCAGTAAGTAGGAAATTAAACACTTAAACATTGATTGTCTAGACATTGTTTTTATTTCGATTTATATTAATTGTGGCGAATAAAATTTTATTAACATTAATTATAATTATATTGATTTATTTATATTAATTATAATTATATTGATTTATATTAATTATGGCGAATAAAAAATTGTTCCAATTTTTTAGTAAGTGTTCAGAAATGAACTAAGGGCTCGTGTGGCGCAGTGATTGGAGGCGCCACTGCGACACGCACGTGGAATCGATCCCAGCGCCCATGGCCCACCAAGCCTTCCATCCCTCCGGGGTCGGCAGATTGGTACCAGACTTGTCTGGGAGGATAGCAGCACTGGCTCGATACATCGGCAGGCCACCGCGAGTCACTGTAAAGGCCAGATATGCATTCAATCACCTCCAACGATACTTAATGAAGTCGAATGCATGGCGCATCCCTCAGGAATTGATCAACGCCGAGAGCTTTATTCTTTATCCTTTATGGCGAATAAAGGCGGAATACGTCTGAAATTCGAAAAGTGCTGTAGTAAACATATTGTTTAGCTGATAATTTATCTCTAAAGAGTTATGAAGTGGATTTCTTAATAAAAATTCGTTAAAAAAAAGATTAAAAAATAGGGCGTTCGACGCTGACCAATCAATCCCTCAGAAATGCGTCATGCATTCGGCTTAATTCGTAGCAACCTCAAGATGACTAAATGCATATCATTCTATACAATGCCTTGCGAGATCCTACCCATCTATTAAGTCACTGCTGCTATCCCCCAGGCTAAGCTGGTACCAATTTCCTGTCCTCCCAGTGATGGAGGGCCTAATTAGCACAGAAGTTGGATCGAGCCAAAGACCTGTGGGTATTGCAAGAGAGCACGAATTATTGCGCTACACGCGTTATAAAGAAATACTAGTTGGAGGCATTGGATTGTTTCGCTCTCAAACTCTCAATCTGTGTCTCCTGCCAGAACCTTCGAGATTTTTCATCAAGGAGTAGAAATTCTTAAGCTCATTTCAATCAATGCTAGGACACAGGCTACTATGTCGGATGCTCTCTGCAAAGGATTGTACGAAAAAACCCTGATCATTATTAATTATATACAAGAGTTTACTAACAGCGCACAACTGGAGAAAACAGGTATGATGATATCGTCCATTAACCTACTGATTTTAAATTTTCATGCCGGAAACCCAAAATGGCCTCCAGCCTAATCGCCGCTGAGAGATGTTCGTTGGTGTGGAAATGCGACGAAGAACGGGAGTTCATCTCTTACCAAGGCCTTCCAAACTGAAAAAGAGTTCTCCACTTCCATCCTAAGGTGACATGAAAACAGAGCTATGTCATGACAGGTCCGAAAAGCCTTCCATGACCACTTCCCAGCCAAAGTTGGTAGAAAATGGATATCGCGTCAAAAGTGTGGCCTGTATCTTGCCTCTTAAGTAATTCTGATATGCGATGGTCAGAAATGAAGTATTTTAATACTCACTCGAGTTAATTTTAGGCGTTTTTCCTATGACGAAATATCTGCTTGGTGGTAGAACAGGTTCCAAAAGTTGGGGTTATGAGCTGCGAATAACAAAAGGGGGGGCCTTCTTGACGTTAACGATTGGTTTAGAGTTCACGATCGCAATAAAATGTGATTCATTCATATTCTAAGCCCGAAGCAGAATACAACAAGTCAGAAGTAATAGAAAGTAAGCGATATAGAAAACAGTAGAAAATTTGAAACGGCGACCAGAAATTTAAAAAGGTGTTTCAAGATTACGGTAGCTGGGATAAGTGTGTGAGAATATCTTTAGAGGTAAAGTAGTAACATTTGGTTAATAGAGCAACTTTTACCGAAAATGGAGCAATAACTGGGAATTAAAGCATTTTTTATCCACGAAAAGAACATTTCCAATTATCACATATGCCGTGTTTAATTAGCAGGTTCAGAACGGAGTGTTTAAACATTTCTTGCAATACACATGTGGTCAAAGGTTCAATCCCGCTCCTCAAGCTGATGCCTATCACCTGTATCATCTGTAGTCTCGTTGATTGTCGAGTGACTCGAGCGGGCGCCAGTAAATCCTCCATTTTTCTCTATCGCGTGCAAGAGTAGCCCAGTGGGTTCTGCTCGCTTTAGGGACTCGTCGAGTATCATATCTTTCTTCCAGGCTTTCCGTGAAGAACTCTGAACAACGGGTCGGTGGTCTTCCTGCAGTACGTTTGACATCCCGAGCAATCCAGTCACTAACAGCCCTTGTCCATAGGTTATAATTCATACGCATTACGTGTCCGGTCCACCTTATCTTCGACTGTTTGGCGTATAGAACGGCATCTTTGATTTTCGATCGATGACGTAGATCGGAGCTTCTCGTTTCCTTCTGCTCAGCTCTGGAGCTAAGTCGTTCATCATATTGATTTCCCGACCTAGATAGACATAACTGGAGCATTCGGAGATATTCGTTCCGTTGAGCGTGAATGGGGCAAACAAAACCAATCCGTTCTTCATGAACATCGTTTTCTTGAGATTTAGTCGAAGACCAATCTTTCCACACGCTTTATCAAGGTCCGCAAGCATACGTTCCGCTTGGCTAATGTCTGGTGTTATAAGAACGATATCATCAGCAAAGCGAACGTGATGTGTCTGTCGACCATCGATTTCCACTCCCATACTATCTTATTCCAATGTTCGCATAACGTTCTGGTGGGTGGCTGAAAATAATTTTGGCGAGATTGCCTTGCCTAACTCCTCTTTTGACCTCAACGTTAATATCGTTGTAGAATGGTGAAATCTTGGTTGCGAAATTTTTGTACACCTCACGAATCTTTATGTACTGAGTAGGGACTCCTTGACTACCAAGGGCTTCCATGACTGCTTCTATCTCAATTGAATCAAAGGCGTTCTCTAAGTCGATGAAAGTGAGAC
>MQTX01000049.1:405403-467313 GCA_009735665.1 Angiostrongylus cantonensis
TAAGGGCGCGTGGGGCGCAGTGGCTGGGCGCCCCACTGGGGCGCGCGCGTCCTGCGCCCATGGCCCACCAAGCCTTCCATCCCTCCCGGGGTCGGCAAATTGGTACCAGACTTTTCTGGGAGGATAGCAACACTATGTCGGCAGGCCATCGCGAGCCATTGTAAGGGTCAGATATGCATTCAATCACCTCCAATGATACTTAATGAAGTCGAATGCATTGCTCATCCCTCAGGGATTGATCAACGCCGGGAGCTTTATCCTTTATTATACACTTAATTGTAGGTTTGCAAGAGATCTGTTTTTCAGCAAAGTTCAGTGAACGGCATTTTGACTAAAAAATTGTTGCTACTTCATTTTAATCGCTGTGGTTATTGTAATGGGAACGTGTAGCGCAGTGGTCGGAGGCGCCTTACAATGCACAAAGAATCGATTCCGGCACCCCAGACCCAGCAAATCTCCCATCCTTCCGAGTCGGCAAAGCGGTGCCAGACTTATCTGCGAGGATAGCAGCTCTACTTCTATGCATTAGTAGGCTACCGCGAGTAGTCGTAAAAGCCAGATATGTATTCAGTCACCTCCAACAATGCTTTATGAAGTGGAATGAATGGCGCATTCCTCAGAGATTGATCAACGCTTAGAACTGTATCCTTTTTTATTATAGTTATATAAAATTTGCGGATATAAAAACGACAGAAGAAGGTGCAACACGGAGTTTCAAACTGATGACAGCAAAATGTTTGCATAATGGAGCATAGTAACACGCAGGAAAGAGCGGGATATGTATAATTGGTATTTATAGCCCAGTAACCTAGAGCAACGTTTTTTCTCTAATTCTGTCGTGTTCACAACCCTTGAACCACTTTAGTTATTGAAAAATTGCTTTTTATTTCAAAAAAAGTCAGAGAATCCGCTGCCAGCGAGAAATTTCCCGTATTCACTTCGGAGAGCCACGCTAAACGGCGGGCTTCCGTTCCGTTATGAGTTAAACGTTAACGATCAATTCTAAGTTATCATATTACAGAGTCCATCACCAGATAAGGCGTCTCATTTGGTGACGCAAACTATTCGATCTTTGTTGAAAGCCAACGAAATCCGAACTTCACCAGTCGCAACAATTAACTCGGCGCCAATTTCGGTAAATTGAACGGGCTTGTTTCATGATTGTGATTTAATTAGTACTTTCATATTTCAATTTTTCTAAGACATGGTATTACTAAAGATGGATGATACGTAACGAAATCAGCACTTTAATGATCCTTGTCGTAAACATATGTTTCCACCAGGACCTGATGTTGCAAAAGTTTCATCGTGGGGCATAATTATTTACTTACACGGTTGATAGGTGCCTAAAAAAGTGGCATTTGATTGGGACGAGGTCGATTGAGTGCGCTTTATGAGGTAGAATTTCTTAGTGCAATTCATTCAATTCATTTGTGGTTGATCGTTATCAAGCATGAGGAGTCTTTCTTGTTTTCCAGTTCTGAATTTGTTCTCTGTAATTTCTGATACCTTTCATTTCTAAGCGAGCTTCTCTGTTATGATCATTTTCCCAGAACTCAGATCCTGTTGCAGACGAATGCACAATCATCATAATTTTCGTTTAACTCAATTTCGACCTTACGAAATTATCAGGAGCTTAATCTCGATCGGGAAACTGTGCTGTGTATTGGATTCTAAAGTTGGGATTCAGTCCTCGTCGCACATTTTAACGTTATGAGGGAATGACTCTTTTTATTGCGCAAAATAAGAGAGGAGACTTTATAACGACGAGCACCTTGCTCTTAATTCGATTCCTTCGGCATCCATCTATCGAGTTTTTCAACATCCCCAATCTGTCAGGTGAAAACGGTCTATTGACTGATTAAGGTGATCTCTTCCGTAACATCTTCGATTACAGCCTTCAGCTTTTTATTTATTATTTTTTATTTTGTACTACCCTTCTTCACATCTACTGCGCCGATCCCAGCATTTCTCACACTCGATTCGTTTTCTCGCATTCACCATCTTCCCAGGTCTTCCAACTCTTACGTGTGGCTTCGGCTGCTGCTTAACAATTCTCTTTTCATGTTAATTGTCGTAGAATGCTCGTCGAGCAGTTCTCCCTGGAGCTCTGAGATAGCGTAGCTGGAGTGTTCCAAATTAGTTTGCAGAGACTGATTTTTTTTTTCTCGAAAAGGTCCGGTACCAATTTCAAGACTCCCGTTGGACGAGAGGTTTGGTGGGCCCAAAGCGAGATCGGACGAGCACCTTAGTTGAGATATAGGTTGATTATTATAGGATTAAATGTTAAAACTACCAAAATGTAAATAATTAGGTAAAAAACAAGGTGTTTGCTAGCACGCGTTGGCGGTGTGAGGAGAATAAATTCTGAATGACAAGACCCACCATCGTGCTGAGGTCAACCCGCAATTTTTTTTTTAGTATTTTCTTCAATTAATCTACCAGAATATGGGAGAATTTTCCCTTCTATTGCATTTTTGGTTGGTAGAAATTTTTTTTCTTTGTATAAATTCTAGGGCTAACTTCATGTGCCACTCAATCAGTTACTGTCAATGGGGAGGTCAAATTGCTGTTGCTTTATTGTATCTTTGAATAGAAGATTTAGCTATTCGATATAATGCGAGCTGTCAAGGAAAATGAGCTTGGGATTGAAAAGTCAGATTTGGAGAAGACGCTGAAGATTCTGGCAGAGGAGTCTCATGGAGTGGTTCGAAAATCTGGAGAAAGTGGCGGCGGGTTATATATCATAGGTCAGTTGTTCGATAGGTCGTTTTTTTTCATTTTTCTGTAAGGTGTACTGTATTTTGTGGGTAGATCATTGGGTGAAATATGTTACAGATTTCGAAGCGGCTATTGAACAGATTTGTCAGTATCATATTGAATCTCTTATTCGTGAGCAGTTAGAGTATAGAGCAGTTCGGTGAGCGAATACTGCCTTTCCTGATTCATTGTGCATTAGTTTGTAACAGTCCTACTGCGCATGAATCTCCAAGGTATTCAGAATCTTTCGTCTTCTCCAACAGAAAGGATATTTGGAAGAGGACCAGATCGAAAAGCTGACAATGATGAGCGGAAAGGAGACACGCGAGCTATTGTATGCTATGCTGGAGGAGGGCTACGTTTTTACGAAGGTGTATCCGTTTAATGTTTTCCTAGGTTTATACCTTTTAGTTTCTTCGCGTATAACATGCTTTGAGAAAATATTATGCCTTTACGTGCATTTCTTAAAAACTTACACAGTAGTAATGATGATGATGGGGTTTTTTTTTCGATTGCTGGTGGTACTTTCCTGAGAACTAGGAGTGCCTTAAATTCTTTTCTTAAGACTAAAGGAATGTTGACGAACTGTTCTAAAAATAATTTGCTCTTCAACGCATTTGATGCAGTCACTGATACTAGGTACACATTTGGTGGCAGCCCTATGTACTATTGGGTTACTTTTTCAACTCATTTCTCAATGGACGAACCTGGACGATAAAAGGCAGAAAAGAAAACGGAAAAACCAGTGTTGGCTGTAGAAGCTCAGAATCTCAGCAGAGGTATTAGGGCCACTCAAATTTTTTCCAGAAATATCTCTAGGGTATGACAGTTTCCGTTTAACACATTTGCGGTGGTATACAGCCATTTCAACACATATGTGCCCAAAAATAATTGCACCATTGGACGTTAAACAGACAGGTGTCGAAATTCATGGTATAAAGGATAAAGGGTAATGCTCTCGGCGTTGATCGATCCTTGAGTAATGCACTTTGCATTCGACTCCACCCTTCCACCAGCATCGTTTGGAGGTGATTGGTTGCATACCTGGCCTTTGCAATGACTCGTGGTGGCCTATTCATGTATGAAGCCAGTGGTGGAAGTCTTGGTGGCTGTAGAGCGCAGGGAACGATCTCATGTGTATTGCATTGCGCCTCCGACCACTGCGCCACTCACACCTATTAAGCTCATGGTAAACCTTATTAATTAGAATTAAAATCACCAAAATCTATAGGTGTCTATAGGTCTTTCTCAGCAAAATTCACCCCTTTTTATTCGAGAGCGTCAAACTTCGTTTTTTTTTTTTTACTTCATGACAGTTTTTTTTTTAAACATCAGTGTTTGGAATACTGAAGCGAGTGAACGGTAGCGATTTCAAAGAACAGGACGTGATAAAGTCTGTTTTAATTCATCGTTGATATTTGATGGTGTTGTGGTCAGAAACACATTTATTATTTGCTTTTTTTTCTGAAAACTTAAGTTTTAAATTTATTAGCAATATTCGGAAAACCGACTCCATATCGTGTTTACAAAGTTCATAATGAGCTGAACTACCAGTGCTTAAAATTGGACAAGTGAATTACTTTTGGCAACATGTGCATTGAAGTCGACGCAAATTTTCACCATTGTGTTTCAGAAACCGACCTTCCTTTGACCTCGGCATGACTAATCAAAATGTTATTTTTCATTGAAAAGTTGAGTTGATGAAAAAGGAGAAACTTTATTTGGCTAATGTTTCGGCGCCTTCTCCCTCTTTACAGCCGGGATGATCCGGGCCGATTCTCCACAGTTGTCCCTTCTCGTAATCCGGGTCACAATTGTATTAAAGGCTGTCAGATTAAAGATAAGAGCTAAACTCGGGACTTCAGGTGGGCGTTGAACCCGCGATTACTCGTGCTGAGGATTCGTGTGCTTACTTGCCAGATTATTCCCGTTGACGTATATTTGATGGTAGCATAGAGTGGAGTATAAGTTTGGAATACTGAAGCGAGTGAACGGTAGCGATTTCAAAGAACAGGACGTGATAAAGTCTGTTTTAATTCATCGTTGATATTTGAGGGTGTTGTGGTCAGAAACACAGATTGTCAGATTAAAGATAAGAGCTAAACTCGGGACTTCAGGTGGGCGTTGAACCCGCGATTACTCGTGCTGAGGATTCGTGTGCTTACTTGCCAGATTATTCCCGTTGACGTATATTTGATGGTAGCATAGAGTGGAGTATAAATACTATTGAGAGAAAAGCAAAACAAGGGTCAGGGTTAGTGTGGTGGTTAGCACGTGAGCCCTCGGTAAAGGTAATAGCGGGTTCTAAGCAATACTGAGGTTCCAAGTTTTGCTAATGATTCAGCGTCTTTGCTGTTGTATTTCACATTGTACTCTGCCGTGAAGAAGCACAGGCACTAAATAAAAGTTTGAACATGATAACTTACTTAATTTAACTTAACTTACTTATTTACGAAGATTTTATTCTTTTGACGCTGTATCGGTATTTCCTTAGACAGCTTATTTGTATGTTAGCATAGAGTGGAGTATAAATACTACTGAGAGAAAAGCAAAACAAGGGTCAGGGTTAGTGTGGTGGATAGCACGTGAGCCCTCGGTAAAGATAATAGCGGGTTCTAAGCAATACTGAGGTTCCAAGTTTTGCTAATGATTCAGCGTCTTTGCTGTTGTATTTCACATTGTACTCTGCCGTGAAGAAGCACAGGCACTAAATAGAAGTTTGAACATGATAACTTACTTAACTTAATTTAACTTAACTTACTTATTTACGAAGATTTTATTCTTTTGAGGCTGTATAGGTATTTCCTTAGACAGCTTATTTGTATGCTATTTAGCACAAGATATGTCTAAAATCTTTAGCCAATTGGTCGTACGAATGACTTCGCTCCTGCAAGGACATTTGTACTGTATCATGTTGACTTACCACAAACCGTGCGAAGTCTTATAGAATATACGTGTAAGGTAGGTTATTGTACGATTTTCTATGGTTTTGGGTGGAACCGTTCTCAATCTCAATTTAACTGTGACGCCTTGTAGATGTTGCGAAATATCGTTCTACGACGTGCATTCGAAGCAAAAGAACATCGACAATTAATAGAACGTCACATTAAAATGGAAGCAATCATGGAAACTATTGAAGCTGATGAGGCTCTTGATGAGGAGACGAAGAAGCAACAGGTCTGGTTATTTTTTTTTCATGTTTCAATGTTCTTTTCTTCATTTCTGTTCTTGACCAGACATGTCTTATTGTATACATACCACAACGTGTTCCATTCGATTCTTCACTTCACCGCATCCATTACGGAAGAATGTTTCCGAACTTTTTCATAAGGGTCGGGCGCTGCTAGAAGATTTTCGTTTTCTTTATGAATTTCGTTGAATACTGATCGATTAGTGAATGATCTTATAATTACGTGAAATACCTCAATAGTGACGATGTTATTCGGATTCAGACAGCTGAAGTTGAAGAGATGTATTTGTCGGCAGCTGATCGGTTGGCGCTGGAGAAGTATCGCCGCGCACAAACAGTTCTAAATGCAGCGGAGACCGAATGCGAACGTGGACTATTCGCTTTTCGGCTGTTTATTGAGTTTTCAAGACGGAAATGTTAATGGTAAAAAGGGGAAATTTCTTCCCCATGTTCATATTCCCTATTTAAATACGTTGTGTTCTGTACGTATCCCCTATTTGAATACTTCATTGTCTGTTGTCAGCGCTCTGGTTGGAATTGAACCGTTCAAGATTCCGTTCTTCGAAGAAATTTCTGTTCGCAGCATTCTGAAACTTTAAAATTCCACTGCCTGATTGTATTTTTCGGTTGCGCCCCACAGAACTGGTTCAAGTCTAAAAGTAGTACAACTAAGCAGGGAAGCACTGTACGTAATGCCCACATAGAAATTCTAACAATACTTTTTATTATTCACTGTCGACTACAATTATCACGGTAAGGTATTATGCGAAATCAACCACAATGATGTTTAGATGTTTGCTAAACTCCGGACGGCAAGTGTCTACAGTGGGGATCGAACACGCTATTACCATTTCCGGGTTTAGCGCGTTCACCACCGTACTATGCGCATCATTCGTTTCACCTTTCTTTCAACTAATTTTTTGTATACCGATACCATCAGAACTCCTGTCAACGGGATCGATACCGGGAGACCGTAGACATCAGCTTTCCGGGGTTTGGGGAAGCACTGTACGTAATGCCCACATAGAAATTCTAACAATACTTTTTATTATTCACTGTCGACTACAATTATCACGGTAAGGTATTATGCGAAATCAACCACAATGATGTTTAGATGTTTGCTAAACTCCGGACGGCAAGTGTCTACAGTGGGGATCGAACACGCTATTACCATTTCCGGGTTTAGCGCGTTCACCACCGTACTATGCGCATCATTCGTTTCACCTTTCTTTCAACTAATTTTTTGTATACCAATACCATCAGAACTCCTGTCAACGGGATCGATACCGGATTTTTTTTTCATGTTTCAATGTTCTTTTCTTCATTTCTGTTCTTGACCAGACATGTCTTATTGTATACATACCACAACGTGTTCCATTCGATTCTTCACTTCACCGCATCCATTACGGAAGAATGTTTCCGAACTTTTTCATAAGGGTCGGGCGCTGCTAGAAGATTTTCGTTTTCTTTATGAATTTCGTTGAATACTGATCGATTAGTGAATGATCTTATAATTACGTGAAATACCTCAATAGTGACGATGTTATTCGGATTCAGACAGCTGAAGTTGAAGAGATGTATTTGTCGGCAGCTGATCGGTTGGCGCTGGAGAAGTATCGCCGCGCACAAACAGTTCTAAATGCAGCGGAGACCGAATGCGAACGTGGACTATTCGCTTTTCGGCTGTTTATTGAGTTTTCAAGACGGAAATGTTAATGGTAAAAAGGGGAAATTTCTTCCCCATGTTCATATTCCCTATTTAAATACGTTGTGTTCTGTACGTATCCCCTATTTGAATACTTCATTGTCTGTTGTCAGCGCTCTGGTTGGAATTGAACCGTTCAAGATTCCGTTCTTCGAAGAAATTTCTGTTCGCAGCATTCTGAAACTTTAAAATTCCACTGCCTGATTGTATTTTTCGGTTGCGCCCCACAGAACTGGTTCAAGTCTAAAAGTAGTACAACTAAGCAGGGAAGCACTGTACGTAATGCCCACATAGAAATTCTAACAATACTTTTTATTATTCACTGTCGACTACAATTATCACGGTAAGGTATTATGCGAAATCAACCACAATGATGTTTAGATGTTTGCTAAACTCCGGACGGCAAGTGTCTACAGTGGGGATCGAACACGCTATTACCATTTCCGGGTTTAGCGCGTTCACCACCGTACTATGCGCATCATTCGTTTCACCTTTCTTTCAACTAATTTTTTGTATACCGATACCATCAGAACTCCTGTCAACGGGATCGATACCGGGAGACCGTAGACATCAGCTTTCCGGGGTTTGGCAAGTATTTCAGCATCATTGTGGTTAATTTTTAAAAGCACTGTTAGCGATAGTCGTAAAAACGATGGTGATGAGAATGACGGTCGACGTAAGGACGGGAACTGCAAACATTGTCAGAATGCGAGCATATTGATTGTAATTTTTTGTTTCTATTTGTACTCTGTTAAAGTGTTTATTCACTGTGTTTGTGTTGCATGTATTCGTTCCAAAAACTATTAGATTCAGGAATGGAATAGATTATGCCTTTCCTAATTCAGAGTGGGGAATTTATAGGAACAGTTCATCTACAGTCATCGGTATTGAAGGAGGAAGTCTAAAAGTAGTACAACTAAGCAGGGAAGCACTGTACGTAATGCCCACATAGAAATTCTAACAATACTTTTTATTATTCACTGTCGACTACAATTATCACGGTAAGGTATTATGCGAAATCAACCACAATGATGTTTAGATGTTTGCTAAACTCCGGACGGCAAGTGTCTACAGTGGGGATCGAACACGCTATTACCATTTCCGGGTTTAGCGCGTTCACCACCGTACTATGCGCATCATTCGTTTCACCTTTCTTTCAACTAATTTTTTGTATACCGATACCATCAGAACTCCTGTCAACGGGATCGATACCGGGAGACCGTAGACATCAGCTTTCCGGGGTTTGGCAAGTATTTCAGCATCATTGTGGTTAATTTTTAAAAGCACTGTTAGCGATAGTCGTAAAAACGATGGTGATGAGAATGACGGTCGACGTAAGGACGGGAACTGCAAACATTGTCAGAATGCGAGCATATTGATTGTAATTTTTTGTTTCTATTTGTACTCTGTTAAAGTGTTTATTCACTGTGTTTGTGTTGCATGTATTCGTTCCAAAAACTATTAGATTCAGGAATGGAATAGATTATGCCTTTCCTAATTCAGAGTGGGGAATTTATAGGAACAGTTCATCTACAGTCATCGGTATTGAAGCTTTCCTCCTGTTTGCATTGATCTACATCACTCGTTTCCTCGTTCATCGTCGAATTGCTCAATTTGCCCCATAAAAGTCTCCATTTGTTGATAGCGCATACAGGAGTAACTCAATAACCACATCTGGCTTCAGAGACTTGAAGAGCACCAAGTTATTTTTCGTGAAGAAGCTTAATCGTCGTTCATCATGACTTCCTGGATACAAAGGTGCACGTAGGTGGAGGACCATTCGTAGATGCATAGGATAGGAATCTGTGAGACTTCAGTCTATTGGAGTGATCTTAAACAATTCTCTCTTGTGGTTCAAAAGATGATGGTTGAATTGTTCGTAAAATGTTGCAGAAATCAGTCACTTCAAATACGAATATTTGTTATGATGGTGTTTTCAACGATCTGAAACGTTTTTCAAAAGTCTGGCAATTCAGTAAACAGTTACCATACCATGTGACATTACCATTGTCCATCTGTGGAGGCGAAGTGGCAGCCATTATTTCCATCTACGCAGTGGATGAGAGGTGTGTTGTTCTGTTCTGTTCTATTTGCGTCTGCCAAACAAAGTCGCCTTCGTATTGTACTGTTTTAATACGGGTGTATGACGACTTTGTGGTGTTGTACTGTTCCTGTGAAGTCTAGTTTTCCACTGAATACCGACAAATACGCCCTTTGCTATTAGTTACAACAATTTCATCCATCCATAGCAAATACAAAAGAAATTGTTCTAAAGGTGTTCTATTCTCATTTAGCGCCTGTGATTTGGCGCTATATTGGAAGGAACATCATTTCGAATAGTTCCACATTTTTAATCCACACGTGAATTGGTTTGTGCAGAAAGGATAAATTTGGTCCAAGCCGATGAACAGAATGAGCGTTTTGTGCTACGAAAACTGCCATTCGCACTTTACCTTTAATTATGTAGTATACTGAGATTTTTATTATGTCGCGATCTAGAATATCTGGCCTGAGATTTGGCAGTGAATGTCAATGCAATAATGAGTAAGAGTCAGAGAGGGAATAAAATACAACAAAGTACACTTGAATTTGAGTCGAAGCTAGAGAAAAATTATCGCACAGAGGAAAAGGCAATAGGACACAAAAAGAAAGAGTAGAACAGAAATCGCAAATGATTGTGGCAAGCGTCGAGGAGCAAATGCTAGCGTACCCGAAGTACAAGAAATGAAGACTTGAAGAGCGATTAGTTCGGAAGCATTCGAGAACGACACTCAACGACAGCAATCGCTAGAGCTGCCCTTAGTGTGACGTGAGGTGTCTGAAGAATGTCAAGTAAGTTCTACAACTTATCCTAAGCTCGTCCATAGTACGGCCAGTACGCATAGGGGCTGGTAGCAGAACTGGTATCCGGAAATACATGCTCAATCATGGCTATTCAGAAAGCCTTCATCGTAATTAGATAACAACACTTGGAAAGCGTTACACCTCATCATGACTTGTTATCATAGCCATGACGATAAATTCCGTTAGGCGGTTTCGCTAAGAACTGGTTCATTTGACGAAAAACCATCGTCGCTGACAAGCTGCGCAATGTAGCTGATAATCACTTTATAGCTGCTAGTATGGATCTTTTAATAACAGGCATCTAAGGCACTTGGAAAGGCACCCCAGAAATTTCCGCATATGCTCGGCAGCTGGATGAGTTTACCTATCCTCGACTCAGTCATAGATGAGTATGTAAGAGTGATATACTAGTGGTTCGTTCTTTACTTTTCAGTTTTTTAAACTGTTCAGTGGTAGAGTTTTGCGGAATATCGATTTTTGACGGCTGAGATGATGGCGGTGAGTTAAAAAACAAAAGTGGAAAAATCGGAATATTTAAAGTTTAAAAATAAATACTGGTTTGTTCTCAGTTGTCTTTGAATGATAGAATCATTCTACCATGGAGACGTTCTGGAATTTACTGGAATTTACATTATACAGTCGGAACCATTTGGATGTGTTCACATAATGGCTTATAACATTTTGGTTAAAATCGATATAGCAAAAATTGAAGTTTATTTTCAAGTGCTAAAATTAGAGACCCATGAATAAATAGCCTTGTGCTGATCTGCAGATAATCAACGGAACTTTCAGCACTCAGAGTATTCGGGATGTCCCTATTCGGTGTGATTTTGTCAGTGATTAAGGCTATGTTTATGCTAGGTTTAATATATTTCTCCTCAAATAGACAGGCAGTGCTACCCGCCACTGATTTTTATGGTTTTGTAATAATAATAATAATGATAAGACAGCTCATGAGAGAGACCATCACAGTTTTTGCGTCCCAACAGTAATGCGAACGAACTGTTACGACATTGAGGTTTCGAGGAGAATTTCGATCAAGATCCCCGAAATCGTAGGTGATGATAGGTTGGCGTGCTGTGGAGGCGCTCGGCTCGCTATCGCATGCGGATATTTTTGTGGTAGAGTGTGACCCAAATATAGGTGTCCTCTCGATGATCATCAAATGTTGTTGTGTCTGTCGTCACCACCGCCATGAGACAAAGATTGACCGGCGGTGGCGGCGGTGGTGGTGGCGATGACGGTGATGGTGAACCGAGCAAATGATACGTGCTGATATGGGGATAGAAATCAGAAACATTCGATTTTGACCTCATTCCCCAAGAACGACATTCATCCAGAACAATAAGAGGAATGTGTAGAGCAGATATCATCAAACAGGCAGTTGCCGGCTATCATCAAATATTTCCTTCTCACTGAAGTCCGTCAAAGACAAAAATTTGTTGAAGTAGCCAGTGACTAAACTAAAATTTACAACTTGACAACGTCTACGATGATTTAGAAAATTTCCTTATAAACGTTCTCCAGACTTTTCTATTCAAACAGTTTTTTCGAGTTCCCCAATATTGGCCTGTCCAATCCATATTCTGGTTAAGTTGCGTTGTTATCTAGAGAATCACCAACAATTCGTAAATCTCCGCGGACTTGAGAAACTGACTTCTTGGAAGCGAAATCAGTCTTTTCTTTGTAACCTTTAAATTTCTTAATATCTTAAGTGTTCTGTATTCGAAGAAAGTGAATATAAAAATATAGAAAATCCATGAGCCCCTAAATTTTTACCTATCAAGCGCGATAGTGTTTTGGTTGTGGTCGTATCAAAGTGCTACCAAGTTCATTTCAGGGCTCGCAAATCACTTCCAAGTTAAATTCGGTTACATTCGCAATAATTTTTTTCTTAACTGCGCCTATCTTCGCTTTTTTAAGATAAAAAAGGATGCGGCATGCATTCGACTTCATTAAGTATCGTTGAAGATGACGGAATGCATATGTGGCCCCTACACTCGTGACATGACTCGTGTTGGCCTGCCGATGTATTGAGCCAGTGTTGCTATCCTCCCAGACAAGTCTGGTATCAATTTACCGACTCCAGAGGGATGGAAGGCTTGGTGGACTGTGGAAGCGTGGATCCATTCCACGTTTGTGTTGCAGGGCGTCTCTGACCGCTGCGCCACACGCGCCCATTTTTCAGATATAATTTATTTAAAAATCCTCTTAATTTGGTCAGTTCACTTAACAACTTGAAGTTTTCTCGGAAAAGGCATTTGAAGCAATCTGACATGTCAACTACTATTCCAAAACAAAGCCTCTCTTACTCTTGAACTATCCGCTTCAATACTCTGTGATATGAATCACCACTCAGACAATTTTTTAATACCCTTTAACCAAAAATTGATTACTGGGGCATGGATCCCACCAAATCCTTTCTTCAGAAATCCGTTTTTATTAGTACTAGCAATATTTGCTTTCTAAATTGGTATCGACTTGTTCACTTCAGTAGGCAAGGGAGTTGTAACACGAAAGTCCTTCAGTTACTGACCAAGTACTTTCATCATCCCAACCCGGCAATGGACGATATCTGTGAGCGCTGTCAATGTTTTGGTGGCTGTGCCGAGAAGTTCCTCAGTATTTATTTCTCTTCAAATATCAACGGATTTTTCAATGTTAATGTCTAACTAGTAATGTTGCTTAGACGATCGAATGTAAGACTGAATTTCTGCGCTGTATACAAGAGATGTCTATCTACATAGCCGCCGATAATCGCCAGGGTTATCTCCGCCAGTCCCAAAACGTTGACCGATGTTGAACGCGAAATCTGCGCTAGAGTTCTCAAGGACCTACTTACCAGCTCTACTATAACAACATGCAATCTATTCGGCTAAGATTAAATTACATTCCTCCGTCTTAACTAGGGTGTGGATGAATGGGTGTGCCGCTTTCCATCTCTCAGTTAACGATTTCTTAGAAATGAGCTATCACTACGCTAAAAAGGTCGTTCCATCCGGTTGTGAATATTTGGAATTCTACGCAGCCAACCGCTACCACCATCACCACCACTATCACGCCCATTCGCTCATCACCATGCCGATACCATTGACATTGCACTCAAAATGGCATTGATAGACGTCGAAGAGATCGAATAGAGACAGAAAAAAGAACGCTGTGAAATTCTGTTCATGACAAGGCGATTTCCGAACCGTATGTGATGGGCGCGGATGGTTCAAGTATCGAAAAAACTTGTGTCTTCATCTTATAGTACACTGGAAACTTCTTGAGCTTTCGAAAACTTATTGAAGCGTTTCTTAGGCTGACGTAAAATATTCTAGTTAGAATATCAGAAGAAGTTTACCTAAAGTTCTATACGATTTACCTTCTCATTTGATAATGTCAATGACTACTTCTTACATTATTCTGTCCAGTTACATTAACCATAATTGCCCAAATACGCCCATTTTGCAAACAAACAGTAAAATGCATACAGTAACCGCTACCGTAATTTTTATACGCATGAGTACTCTTAACGGCTAGGTAAGGGTTAGGATTATATCAGTTGAATGCTATCCATTTTGAAAGTTTACTTCTGAAACGGAAGATTTTTCCAGAAATCATGCACTGAATCTCGCCAGTGCAGGACCACTTGAGATATACATGTCATCCATATCACAGTAGTGCGAAATTTCCGGCACGGATTTTCCATGCAATGGCTGATTTCTTTCTCTATATACTTTTTTAAAATCAGCACTATTAGTTGTACTTACTTATACTCTTATCTATAGTAATATTAGTCGAAATATGGCTGAGAATTTTGTAAGAAGCTTGTACCTTCTTGGCATGAAGGCACGATGCACAAGTGGCGATACACATCGGAATCGTGAACAGCAATGTAGCACAAGCGGCGGCGAACACACAGAACAAACCAATACTAGCCCAGAGACGAGGTCGTACCTAAAATCAAGACGTTGGTTTAAATTACTTTAGCAAAGTCTTCTAACTTAACACTAAAAATACTATGCACACACAATGAAATTCTGATGAGTTCGTAAACTAAAGAAAAAAGGCAAATGAGAAGGAAGAGCCCGTTCTCAACTAGTTTTCGAACATTGGACAAGAAATGCCAAGACAGTCTGGACAAATGTTCGGTGAATTCCTTGTGTTAAAGACGAAGACGTATGTAACAGCTGAGTCATTCCGCTTTTTATTAATTTTTGAAGACTGTTTTAGGGTCATTCCGCTTTTTATTGACTTCTAAGAATAGTTAAAGTCATGTGAATTCGTTAAAAAAAATCTGAAGACACTTACGCCACATCGAAGATTGCACGCAGGTTGTTGATCCTTGGGAAGGTTTCCGAAAATATCGCCAACGCACTTTCCATAAGTGAAGAATGAGAAATATACCGGAAACGAGAAACAATAGCGTCAAATTCTTGAATGAAGACTCCTCCACCCATAAAATTCCACTTAGCATAGCAGTGATAAGACTACGGGTTGTCGAGACGGCGAAGAGTTTTCAAACGGAAACGGAAGAACACCAAAACACCGCCAGTAATTTGATTACGGCGTCAAAGTAGCTTCAATGCCATAATAATACTAGTTTAGTAGTGTTAAGTAATTCTCTAAACGATTTAAAATCAATGATGCGGTCCTGACGCAACTAAAAGTGCGGGGAGAGCGAGGTATTCTTGTGAAGCAAAACTTCCGAAAGAAAGAAAAGAACACCACTAGTTAGAAAATCAAAGGCAGAATAGATTATGTCAATTTAGTACTTTCTGAATACTCACCTCCTCACATTCATCTTCGCATCTCGATTTTGATTCATCATTAGATGAAGAAAAGTACCTGAAAACGATCACCTTGACCTTGTCTCTTAAGAACTCGTTCACGCAGATGTGTGGGATATCGTGTCAAATTGACTGGTGTTTTTGCTGCTGTTTTTCTCTTCCGCTTAAGGAATGGACAAGAGTTTATTGCCTAGTTCGAAGATCTACGTTAATAGGGCTACTTTTTCGAGCACTTTTTAGTACTATAAACTTTTCCTTTGCAGCTTTTACACAGAAGTTTATAAAACTCAGCACAAAGTTATCTTTACAATTACTTGGAAACGTTCCTATAAAAGGACAAAAAGGGCAAGGCTCTCGGTGTTGATCAAACCCTGAGGGATGCGTCATTCATTCAATTTGATTAAGCATCGTTTGAAGGTGACTGAATGCATATCTGGCCTTCACAATAGTTCACGATGGCCTACCGATGTGTCGAGCCTGTGTCGATATCCTCTCAGACAACTCTGGTACCAATTTGCCGATCCCAGAAGGATGGAAGGCTTGGTGAGCCACGGGCGTGGGAACTGATCCAATGTGTGTTGCAGAGTGCCTCCAATCACTGTACCACACGAGACTAAACTTTCCTCCAGGAATACTTTTTCTCGAAGGAGCCAGTTGACATTGAGAAACTTAAAGAACATTGAGTTACTAAATAGTTATTTCCGCCAAGAGTCACTGTGGATTTTTCAATCGCTTTTTGAGTGGAAATAGCTACCAGCAACTGGCCAGGATTTGCCTATTCATAGTTAAGTTTCCCACTAGACTTGCCTTCCGTTCTCAATTTTGGTGAAGATCAAAGGCACTCGAAGGAATAATTGAAATAATGAACGAACGTTTCTATTCATAGCCCCGTTAAAGAAGATTTCAAGTCCTATAGAGAACTCTGGTGTAGTTTTGTAAAACATGGCAGACAACATGATTTCACTGACAGCACCATCACTTGCCACCACAACCAGCATGACATCTTTAGAGAATTTGAAGTCGTACGATGCCTAATGTGACAGACGTCATGGAAACCGACTGCTATCGCTGTTTTTGTCGTTCACAACGGGAAAACACATCACCTTTAACTGGTTTTTCGTCGACTGATAAGTGATTGTATGATCACCAAAGGCTCCACCCAATGAATGAATTCGCCACTGCCGACGTTTTACGATGAAATTGTCGTGTCACCCGCGCGACACCATGCGACGATTAAGCCGGTCGGTCCGGTTACGAACGTGAGCGACACTCAAATCCAAAACCAAGGTTACGTAATATTTATGCCCAGAGAAGACAACCGACAACACCGGACCGATTGACAGACGAGGCTCGTCGCTGTGGTTGCGCCAGCCAACGCAAGAAATCTTCCCTTAAGGCTCACCTAGGCCGTACGCAAGCGATTAGTCGTCGAAAAACTCGTTCATGAGCTCTGAAGTGGTAATTATTAGACGCCGTCAGCCATTCGTGCTTCGAAACAAGTGCAACGAATATTTTAAAGCTGAACGATACACTTTCGACAATGCGAAGGGAAAAAAGTTTACCGATTTTCTCTCAGTTTACGTGAAATCAGCTGTCATGTGAAAATGGTAACGTGGTAGTGGTCACTTATGCAACTCTTACGAGAGAAGCGGACCTCAAATTGAACCGAAATTGGTCCCTCAAGCACTAAATGACCCCAAAGAAGGATAGGGTCTTAGGAGAAAATTCTTGCTGAGTAAACTCGTCCATGAGAAAGGATGAGACCTATGCTTGGTACCATTTTAGTCAATGATTCTCAAAAAGCTACTCTTGAAGTTACAGTTGTCCGATTGGTTCTTGAGAATCATTTCGGGAAGGAATTATTGATCAATTACTGATATATTCACTGTTAATCGGATGTGAATAAAAACATGGAAACTCGTCCATGAATTTGGAGTCGATAACAGTGGCTACTAATCAGCTTCGATCGAATATCAATCTGTTTCTCTTCTTCGTTTAGAAATTAAATGTATGAAATTACTAATTGTTTTTACTGTAACAATCCTATTATAATCGAGAAAAAAGGATATAGAAAGTGAATTCTCTAATAAGGTCCAAAATGGCTGATTTTGATGGTTCTAGATTAAAACAGATGCTTTCTGAGCTCGCACTAGGGCTAAAAACTATTGAAATCGATTGACGCAGTTTAATCGATTTCAATAGTTTTTGAAGACACGTTCTGACTATGACACTGTAACCTCCACCACCTAGTAGCCCTTCACTTCAATGTGGATCGGTTATGTGGCTGATTGTCGAACGGCGATGTGTAGCAGGACTTGATCTCCCACCTTACACCGAAACGCCATAGCTGAGACAGGGCCCGATATTTTCATTCAGACGTTCAGCTGAGAGCAAATATGCGTTAGTATCAGGTCATGAGCACCTACCTATCCCCCTCCTTTGGCTTTTCCTCTCGCCAGGAACAGTTCTGAAAAAGTTTATCATTTCCAGCAGCGCGATACCCTTTGCGTTTTCTCTGCAATCGAAATCCATTTGGTAACTATGGTAACTGGAAAAACGGAGCGTTTCCTGGTAGCTGCTCGAGAACATGGTCGTTGACTAACGCTATAACACCTTGTTTTACGCAGATGACATTTTCAGTGAATTTTTCAAAATCACTCACTCATTGATAAATGTTAATTAGGGAGCGGGTAGAGAGTGCTTGTGTCCTGTTCATTACGCAAACTATAACCACAGGCTGGTTCGACGCTGCTCCGGGCCAACCAAGCCATTCATCTCATATGATATTGAAAATGGTAATAGAATAGCCTGGTACAAACGGACTCCCTCCAATCCATGCAGGAACGCTGTCACAACATGGCTTTCTATAGATTCCAGGGAGCATCAACTCAACCAGTATTCAACAACATTGATAATGAAAACGAAAAAATCCAGCAGCAGAAGCCCTACCAAAAAATGTTCGAAGATCTTCGTGGATTGTGGATACGTGGAAACGATTTGAATACAAGAGGTGCTGCGATTCGTACAGTGTGATACACTTGATATTAGGCCGTGTAATAAAAGAATAAGATAAAATTTGAATCTACGGGTACAAATTAACCGCAACAGCGCGTTTGGCGCAGTGGTCGGAGGCGCCCTCCAACATACACGTGCAATCGATCCTGTGGCCCACCAAGTTTTCCTTCCCTCCAAGGTAGGCAAATTGGTACTAGACTTGTCTGGGAGGATAACAGCACCGGCTCGATACATCGGTAGGCCGCCGGAAGTCATTGTAAAGGCCAGATATGCATTCAACCACCTCCAAACGATGCTTAATGAAGATAAATGCATCCCTCAGGGATTGATTAACACCGACAGCTTCATCCTTTTTGTCCTTTTATAGACAAACTGCGTTTCATTTTTTTTTCCTTTCAATACTTTTACACTCATGACCTAGTTCTTCAATTACGCATAGCACTATTTTCACGAAGTTTTCCCTTGCGGATTTGCTTAGTTTAACGATGCCGTTCTTTTCTCAGAGAGTTTCCACCTAGTTTTTCTTATGGCTGAATGTTAGCGTATTTCATGGGTCGTGTTGCAAATATCGTATTTTTAATGGAGTTTCTGCCATCAAGTTCGATTTTGCGGTAGTTCTTTCCTCTCCTATCGCCACTAGATCGCCTATCAATCCTACGCTCGATGATTTTATGGCTATTTAACACGATTTTCGCAGTTTCCATGGTTCAAGCTTCTAATTTGACAGCAATTAATGGTAAAAATGGTGCCTATAATTTCATCAGCGCAAACTTCCACACTACTTTTCTACAGTTCTCATTCCCTGCTAACGGTTTACCACCTCATGGGCAGGAAGTACTTCTAAGTGTCCGCCTCCGTTGCACCTTAGGAGAAGAGTTCAACCTTCAAAAGAGCCTCCCAATCTGAGAAGGAGCCCAACCTTAACATCCGAAAGCGCAGATAAGAGTAAACTAATGCCAGGAATCACCATCGTCATGGTATCATAACTAGTAACATGAAGGCAAATCTTTCACTGATCTTCAAAGGTGCCGACTGCATGAAGTGATGACGACCTGGGGCATACTTTGGCTAGGCTAACCTCGGGATTCCAGGAAACTATAAAGGCTAAATCAGTAAATCTCCTAAAAATAGAGATTATGCTTAGGCTCGCATAACCGGTGAGGATGAAGGCTATCCCAGTACCTATTGGATAAGTAATTCCCATTGTCATTTGGTGTTTTTCCCAAGGTAGTTCTGTTCTTCCATAGCTTTAAATGAAAACTTTCACATATCCGACCATACAACTCACATAGAAGGCTATAGCAATTAAGCAGCAGCTTTTTTTATTCCGAGATATGGTAGACATTG
The DNA here is from genome assembly GCA_009735665.1 of Angiostrongylus cantonensis. Lineage (NCBI taxonomy): Eukaryota > Metazoa > Nematoda > Chromadorea > Rhabditida > Metastrongylidae > Angiostrongylus > Angiostrongylus cantonensis. The sequence continues at coordinate 425,040 of MQTX01000049.1, forward strand.
GAGCTTTTTTATTTCTTGGATGAAAATTTCTTCAGTATCACTAAATGAGCTTCATACATTGAATTTCTAGCATATAAAATTTAGCGCGCGCGACTTATCCCAATGACACAACGCTCCGTAAAATCAACTGGCATACGTTTTTCTAGGGCTACGTTTGTGAATTTCCAGATATTTTTCGACAAAAAACGACTGCAACGTCATCGGATTTTCATGACGTAGTGGTAAATGCTCGGGGTCTCCACGTTTCGGCAACTATTATTCAGCCATCAGCAATGAGGCGGTTGAGATGGTCGTTGCGCAATAATAGGTGATAACCAGTTGCCAAGCGATCGAATGAAAACATTCACATAACTAGAAATCGTAATAGCACCAAGGCCTGACACCACAATTCTGTTACGCTGTACATCGGCTATAATGAAGCATAGTCATTGATATCGAAGAATTCGCTCCTCACTGCAGAACGACACAGATGAACCCCACTAATACAGTGATCTCAGACAACGACTTCCATATTCGGGTGGAGAATGGAGGAAAGGACCACAACATCATGAAAAGCTCTTTCTAGGAGACCCGCCTACAAGATAGTCAGATACACTGATTGCAGATGCTCAGCAAAACAGGCGTTGTCGTGATTCGGTCCCCCCCCCCCTAGGGCTAACCACCACGGGATCGTAAATAGGTGCTAAACTTGTCTGAGAGAGTAGCATCACTCTGCTGGTGCATGACAAACGTCCATAAGTGATTGTGTAGACTAGACGAGTGTATGGTGTACTCCTAAAAGATTGATATCCATGCCGAACGAGGTTTATCTTTCCATCGTTTTAAAATTAGCCGATCATGCTAAAAAGTGAACATACAATAAGAAGAAACAAGCATGACCACTGTGCCGAAGAGTAATGCGAATGGAACTTTTTGTTGGTGCCTGCGCGATCCACAAAAGTGACACGGCCAGGCATGTGGCAGGTATAGCCGGGACTTGATTACCGACTAAAGCGCTAGTTACGCGATTGAGCTGACGGCAGTAATTCCCTACTGTTCCAGAAATTGTTGTTGTTGTTGTTCTTACTGCTGCTGTTTTGCTGTCGTCGCTGTAAATGGCACTGAACGTCGTCGCCTCAACATCAAGAGCGTAGAAATGATCAGCTTCATAGGTATGCATGCCATTTCAGTGACAGCGAATCATCTTGGAAAATCGATCGCAGTTGAAAAAGCGTTGAATGAAGTTATGATAAGTATCTCGTGTTGATGAACCATGGCCGATAGAAGCTAAAGGAAGGAAAGACAAAAGAAACTTCCCAGAACTGGTTAGATGAGATTGTGAGATGATATAAACAGTAACTATTTTTAAGATAACATTGAACACTGCTGTAAATGGGTATTGATTTTTTTACCATGTTGCTGTCATTTTCTACATTCAAAGTCATAATGAAAAGCCAGGATGAAAAGCGAAGGAAAAGAAATGGAACACAGGTCATTCAGAAGATTCGTCAGAGGGAGGAATAGTCTCATCGATGGCGTCGTGTGTGTTCAGTCGCATTTAGCTATTTTGCAGGAACGCCACCTTCTAATCGGTCTGGAAAACCTTCAGCACCATCTACTCACCGTCTGGTGGGTCATAACCAAAAAATGATGGAAAAATACTACGAAACCTATAAAAAAGTTTTTCAGTCGAAAGAGATGCTATTTACTTTACGCCCCTACACTCCCAACTTCATTAATGCCTAAGTAAACAGAGATTTGATCAAAGGTTATTTTTCTATCCCCACCTTTTCCACCGTTTTCTTTTAACTGTAGGGATCCCTTAGTTTACTTCCTTCTACCATTTAAGTTTTTAAGATAGTCCAATGGCGCCAATTATGGGTACCATGTTGTACGTTTTTTCTAGAACAGTTGCAGTCCATTCTCCCAGGAAACTGGATAGATGAGGCTCAAAAAGAACAATCATTAGGAAGACATCTAAAAAAGATGCAGGGAATGGACTGCATCCATCGATGGATCCATCGTTTTACACTCTGGTAACTAGTAAGCATAAAGTAAGACAGTTGGCTTATGAGGGGATTTCACCGTAACAAGGTTAAAGAATTATCATACGCTCATCTCATCTTACTTGGCCACCGAGGAGTCCGAAATTAGCCTCTATGACTTCCATCCAGAACAGCTTTCTCGTCTGCTGAACCCCAAATTTATCACAAAAGACAAATCGATAAAGCGTGCAGCATTGATCAATTCCATAGTAATGCTCTATGCATTCGACTTCTCTCGTGCTATCATAAAGGTGACTGAGGATATATTTGACTTATACGATGACTTTTGGGGACTAACCGATGTACATGCCGGCCTTTTCACCTTTGCAGACAAATTCTGGTAACAATTTCCCCAATCCCGAAGGGAATGGAACACTTGGTTAACCAGGAGCGTGGGATCAAACCAACTGCTACGAATATGGCGAAAACACCTCTAACCCCTGCCCTGTAGGCGCCCATCCAAATTTATCACAAGAAGCCAATTCTAATTAGGCAATTTATTAAACCCAAACAACCAATTTACTAAGATAATTGTTCCCATTCACTCAATAGATTTGAGGTCTATAGCTTAAATCGTAACAAACCTTATGGCTACGACATAATGCCTTTGATAATTTAACTATAATCGGTGTAGCTTTTCTGAACAGAAAACACCTCTTCATGAATGGGTCTATTCCTTTCCAATTTCATCCGTCTATTTTTTCTTCATTGCATAAAAATAGAAATGCATCTTAGCGAAGTGATAAATTTAGACCGTAATCACTAGTTCCTATTGAAGGTCGTGATTTAAGCCGGGCGTTTGGTTGCTTCACGCACTACGACCTTGGACGAAGAAAAGAGGAAAAAACACTGTTTAAGCGATCGTTTCCATTCATACATTCATTCAGTCAGTCATTCAAGCACTTACATACATTCGTTCATCTACTTACACACAGTAACTTAGGAATTTAATAAGAGAAAATACACATGTTTATATGTGAACGATGAGTTCTCGGGAAGGAACGTGCGCGCTCAGACGGAACGCCTTTACGTGACGATCACAGAATCTAGTTTTCTAGATGAACAATAAACAAAGACATAGGAATTTTTACACTAAAAGAACCATTTAAGTGCAAACGAATCAGAGATCGAAAACAGAATACGTGAATATTCCAAAACTATGAACTTCCTATGGAACACTTTGAAGAGTAGTGTATCCATAGAACATCAGAATTGTAAACTAAGTAAGAACACTAAAAGAACCATTTAAGTGCAAACGAATCAGAGATCGAAAACAGAATACGTGAATATTCCAAAACTATGAACTTCATATGGAACACTTTGAAGAGCAGTGTATCCATAGAACATCAGAACTGTGAACTAAGTAAGGAGGAAATTCTCCACAGTTCATTGTTAATGAATCGCCTTAACGCTAACATTTTAGCCTCAAGTATGGTCTAGCTCGCCTGGCATCATTCATTATGGAGCAGAAAAGCTGATGGTGAAACAACTACGCCTGGATTTATCGAAAATTTCCTGGATTTCTGCGACCACTTAGCGACTAACGTTTCTATAGAGTGAGAGAAAATCTATAAGAAGGAGGAATGGTACGATATCGAAAAAAAAAAAGACAAACGCCCATTTTTGAAGGCCGGAACACAACCAACAACCATGAGGGTTTTTTCTCGGAACGAATTTAAAACGAAACACATCGTTATTTTGGTAATAGCAAATTGAAGTTAATAATGAGAGAGACTGTATTCAGAGCGCGATTTTAAACTTTTAGCTGAACAAGGATAGGATTTGAAAGGAATGAAGTGGCCGATTTCGGAATGGTTTGCTCAATTTCAAGATGAAAAGTTTAGCAATGGATCCAGCAAAGATGAAGCTGACTAAAACAGTCCAGTTCAGTTCGAAATATGGCAATAAGTGAAAATCAAAAAATGCTAGGAAAAAACTGATGAGGCTAAATGAAGTATAAACCAGTGTGACACGAAGCTGGACCATTAGGCTTTGATACTTACCGACTTGTTTCCACAATTCTTCTTGTATTAATGTAAAACCTTGAAACCGGCATGCTACATAAACAGATCAAGGTGAGCTGACCGTTAATGGACGAGTTCCGGAGAAAGTGCCGCTGGGAGCATTCGGTATCGCGCAAAGGAGAGAGGCAATCCAAAGTTTAACCTAGTCGAAGACCAAAGATCACGAACACTAACGCAAACACCACGATGTTCGAAACCAGTTAAGCCAGACACCAAATTGTGAAGAATTCAGCTTGCAACTACCAAGAGTAGATAACAGAATTACAGAAGATGTCAAACACAAAAGACAATATATCCGATGGTTAGATGTCTTCATTGGAACATTGAACGAAGAAATGTTGCGGTCGTGATTATCGGGCAAGGGAATTCATTGGGCGAGTTCGCACACTTCAGGAACAAAAGGACACTTCGCAAGAGCATGGCACGATCGAATTATTCAATAAACAACAGAAGCAAAAATGACCTTTCCTAGGACATCCAACTGTCTGTGCACATCAACGAAATTAAAAGAGGAGTTTGAAAAATCCTACTAAAAATCCAAATTCGTGAGCTCTAAAGGATTTGCTGTTCTCTAGTCTAGGTAAAAAAAAAACCAAAACTAAAATACTATGGAAATGATGAACTGACTGACCCCGGCGCACAAGTACAAATCTGTCCGTTGAATAGTTGATTGACTGAACAGATTGGTTGCGATGTGCCACCATCGGTCTGGGCCCTAGCGGCCAACGCCAGAAAGCCGGCGATCAAGACGACGGTGATGGCGATCATGTTCGGCGACAGGCAGTGACGAGACAAATGTGTTGTCGCAGTTGAAAGGTACGTGGTGGCGAGGTGGGCGTGGTTTGCGCACAACATGGAGGCGGGGTGTCAGCCGTCTGTCCGGCCCACATGTGCGTCGTTGTTGTGGAGGAGGTCGTGATGATGGAGGAGCTCGTGGTAATGGGAGGGAAATGGTGGTAGAGGCGGTCATGGTGGTGCAGGAGGTTGTTCTGGCAGTGGAGGTTGTGGTGGTGGAGGAGGTCTGGTGGTGTAGGAGGCCGTTGCGCTGGAGGAACCCGTTATGATGGGTGCTGATGGTAGTGTTGACAGTCCCACTTTGATGCACGTTCAGAGTGATTCTGATCAGAATTGGCAGACGACGAGAACGATAGTGTAAGTGGGCCGACTCTCCGAATTAACTGGAGAACGTCATGCTGTTCATTGTGATCATTTCGAACACGATTTAGGCTATTAGCATTCGTTAACGTGCATAAATTCTCCTTGGAAGCATAAATTTGTTACATTACAGTTATCTTGACCGAATTTTTCTCTGATTTGTTTTGTTTCCCAAGTGTTTTTCTTTTGTATGGTTCTAAAATAAGCAGTACCTTTGGCAATTTTTGCCCTATTATGTGTGAAGGGTGTAAAGTAGTGGTTAGAGGCACGCTGCAATGCAGACATGGTTCTTGTTTGGATTCCGTTCACCGAAAAAAGCCAAACTCTCCGTTCCTTCGAGGCGTACAAATCAGGCTTCTCTGGGAGGACAAAAGAACTGACTTGATACACCGATGTACCAAAATAAACTGATGTTTAGATGCATGGCATTTCCCCAAAGGGATTGATCACTACTTTTTCCTTTTTTATTACTTGTGATACAAACGATAGTAACGTAACAATTACTTGACACAAAAATAGTGAAAGAACACGTCGTGCGCACAAAAGAGTAGTTTTCATCGAACTCTGTGGTTTAACGAATTTTCCCCAAATTTATAAAACATCCTTACTACAGTGTATTCCAAGTTCTCACTTGAAGTGCTCAACGTTTTTTGTGGATCAGTCAAAGGTTCGCCGTCTTGTGATTGGCTTTCTGCCATAACAGTGGCGACTCCCGCCGCTGTCTTACTCCGTCTAGTCTCACATCACTTCTTCGTAGAAGATTCATCCTCATCTAAAGCCTAGGTGTCTTTGTCTTGTACATCGGAGTTCGACACCAGAGAACACTGTTGGACCACAATGGGCTATAATCAATTGAATGAGGAGTACACTCCATATGAAACTATCCTACCATCATTTTTAAAACCAGAGCAGCATTCCCTGCATTTTAAAAATATCTGATATAAAAAAACAGCTTAACCTATTGAAAGGATAACGGCGACGATGGCAATGACATTCGCATGATAGCACAATCGAACCTGTTCACTTTTTATTCGATGACTAGAAATCACGTGGGCTTCCAGTTGATTTTCGAGAATTCTCTGAAACGAAACGTGAGAACTGAGTCATTCGTTTTTTTTAAACACGTCAAAAGTTTGAAATATTCTAATTTCTTGATGAGATCTACCTCATTATTAATCATTTGACGATAACTCATCAACATCAGACGACCACCACATGTAGATGAACATCATTAATACGCTCCCACAAGTCGTCGGTTTCGGAAAAATGTACCGCATAGCAGAGGTTTCTTTACCTGAACGTTTACCTCCCACCACAGAATTCATTCTATTTTATTAATGAGAAGTTTGGAAATCCTCCCAACTGTTTACCGCCTCATCGTGGCTGGGAGGTGTTCCTGGGTGTCGGGCTGCGATGTACAGCGGGTGGATTCATAACTTGGCAGGGTCTCCCAAGCTGAGAAGGAGTCTGACGTTTCCATCGGGAAGCTTAGCTAAGAGCAAACAAATACCAGGATCCGTTACTGTTCTGGTATCAAAGTCGGATGATGGTAAATGACTAGAAATCACGTGGGCTTCCAGTTGATTTTCGAGAATTCTCCGAAACGAAACGTGAGAACAGTCATTCGTTTTTTTGAAACACGTCAAAAAGTTTGAAATATTCTATTTTCTTGATGAGATCTACCTCACTATTAATCATTTGACGATAACTCATCAACATCAGACGACCACCACATGTAGATGAACATCATTAATACGCTCCCACAAGTCGTCGGTTTCGGAAAAATGTACCGCATAGCAGAGGTTTCTTTACCTGAACGTTTACCTCCCACCACAGAATTCATTCTATTTTATTAATGAGAAGTTTGGAAATCCTCCCAACTGTTTACCGCCTCATCGTGGCTGGGAGGTGTTCCTGGGTGTCGGGCTGCGATGTACAGCGGGTGGATTCATAACTTGGCAGGGTCTCCCAAGCTGAGAAGGAGTCTGACGTTTCCATCGGGAAGCTTAGCTAAGAGCAAACAAATACCAGGATCCGTTACTGTTCTGGTATCAAAGTCGGATGATGGTAAATCTCCCTCTGATCCACAAGGGCTGCAACTGCCTGTGGTGGTGAAGACCTGAGGCAGACATTGGCCAAGGTGATGTCGGGATTCGAGGGAACCACAATGCACTAGCACAGGGCACTAGCAGATCCTCCCAACTGTTTACCGCCTCATCGTGGCTGGGAGGTGTTCCTGGGTGTCGGGCTGCGATGTACAGCAGGTGGATTCATAACTTGGCAGGGTCTCCCAAGCTGAGAAGGAGTTTGACGTTTCCATCGGGAAGCTTAGCTAAGAGCAAACAGATACCAGGATCCATTACTGTTCTGGTATCAAAGTCGGATGATGGTAAATCTCCCTCTGATCCACAAGGGCTGCAACTGCCTGTGGTGGTGAAGACCTGAGGCAGACATTGGCCAAGGTGATGTCGGGATTCGAGGGAACCACAATGCACTAGCACAGGGCACTAGCAGATCTCCGAGAAATGGAGATTGTGCTGGGGCCCGCACAACCAGTGAGGACAGTCCGTTCAAGTATCAAGTATCAAGTAAGTAAGAAGTTTGGAAACATATGAGTAAAGAAAGTCCCAGTAATCAGTGCACTTATCAGAAAATCAGTAAAGAATCACCATAATTCACCTGGTCGTTTCAAATTAAACACAAGTCGAACGAAACAACCATGATGACTAAGAAGTTGAACGTTCACAACTAATAAAAACACTATCGAAAACCAATACACAATATGGGACTGTGCCTTACTACGAATGGGCTTCCACTCGTAACAACACGGCTTTGAGGAAGGCGAAATTGCCGAAACGTCAGCCATCGACCAACAAAAACAACAACAACAACGACAACAAAGACCTATACCAACCCCGCATCAGCTCAACAAGGTCTGTTTATAACATCATACAAATAAATATATCAACCATTTATGCCGAGGTTTATAGAAAGTCGGTCTTTTGAGTTGCCATTATACATATTATATTCTTCGAAGGGAAAGTAAAAGAAGTTCAACTGCCATTGTTCTTTTGTTTGTTTCCTGTCACAACGCCTTTCGTTCTAATCGACAAACGGTCGATGTCAAAGCGCACAGCAGGAAACCTAACGTTATCTTGAAGGATCGTCAACAAAAGAACATCACTCCCACATGAGAATGAAAACTGAAAAAAGACAAAGAACGAAAGGACGTGTTTTTTTTCTCTTAACATTCTTGTTTCATCACTGCATATACTGCGTCAGAATTTGTGTCATTGAAGTTCCTCATAACACTGAATATCGGTCGATATTTACAAGAACACTATGCACATCTACTGAAAACGCAACTGCTCTCAGTAGTTATGCTCAAATGATATTTGTTCAGAATATGGTGATGTGTGAGAACGCATCGGTCATTTGCCAACTGAACGAGATTTACGACTTCGATTATCGCGGTCGTCATTGACGGAGGTGTTCGAATCTGAACGGAACGCGAAAATGAAAAGTGTTAACAAACAGGTGACGATGTCAGCGAGTTGGTGGCCAACTAGTCAAACCTCTGAGAGCTTTACGCACACTTTCTGAAGCAATAACGCGTCGAATTGAGAGCAGATTACCCTAGGTAGGTGGATGCAAACGGGCGATGTGCGGAGCACTGTTCATTTTCCAGCGTTCATGTTAAACATTTAACGAAAACAGGTATGATTTCCGCTGCAGAAACAGAATTGTGGAACGTTTAAAACAAACTGTTGTATTAGCACCGATATTCAAATGAAACTAGTTAGACGATTTGAAGTGCTTTTAAAGTGCAAGGGAAGAGGAGCTTCTCAATAGTTTCGTACCGTATTTCTGCTAACGATGTTCCTAGATGTCTAGCTGCTTGGTTCGACATGTGCATCTATAAGCACAACTAACAACTAAATGAATTGTAAAACCTATTATATAGCTGATAAAGTGACTTGAACGGCTACTATTAAAGTATCTATAAATCCTTGCCGTGTCCTTATAGAGGCCCTTAGGACACTCTACATGTTCTAATAGAGTCTTTGCGAGGAAATAGGGCCACCAGATCCGTTTTTAGTGCCTTGTGTTTGAGACGCTGTAAAATCTATTTGGTAATGGTCCTTACCTAACAGCTTACTCTTAAATCGCATCACCTCTCTTACCCTACTAATTTTTCACATTTTGGGTCTTACAGAATCATCTTCAATTTCGATCGTTGGTGTGCGTCAGATTGAATTTCGGTTACCCCACCTTCGTTATACAAAATTCTCGTCTCTTCATGATCGGCAATTATAGCAACAACGTTTTGGTGACATCGTTCCTATCACATCGAGCACTATCCAGGCAGAACAAATTCAACCGATTTTGATAACGCTTGCGGAAAGATTTGTCTTCGACTAAACCCCACAAAATCGATGTTCATCGAGAAGCGGATTGGTTTCGTGTGCCCCATTCATGCTCAACAGAATGAATTTCTCCGCATTCTCCATTTACGTTAATGAAGGTCGAGAAATGAACATGATGAACAACTTACCTCTAGAGTGAGAAGAACCCACTGAGCCACTCTTGTACGCGACAACAGGATAGAATATTTACTGGTACGCACTTGAGTCACTCGACGATTAATGGATTGACAAGTGATACAGGTGATATCATCTTTTGTACTTAGACTGACTTTCCGCCCTAATTACGTAGCGTTGAGGAAGATCTCTCCACTGTAACAGCAAGAAATATGGACGCCATGCGGGAAAGTTCCTGCCAATAAGCAACTTTCGACGATGACGAGATAGGATTGAAGTAGCTTGTTATTTTCAACTGCAAGGAAAAGGACTTGTCAAATCAGCAAAATGCCAGCGGAATGGAAGCACTGTTGGTCCCTGCACAATTACCTGCATTGAAGCCGGGCCATCCACGTTTCGAAGTATGGTAGAGGACGAATCATCCATGTGATTTCGTTCCACAAAGGTACTGTTTTATCGCGATGCTTTCATGATTTCCCTGTTCGAGGAGGAAGATATGACGTAGTTCCTCGTCCAAATAATCTCATCCTGTCATTCATATTTAGCGCAACGCTTAAAAAAGAACAACACTCGTTTTCGTAATACTCGTTTCTGTTAAGGGTTTACCGCCTCATTGTGGCTGGGAGGTGTTCCTGGATGTTGGGCTTCCATGTACAGCGGGAAATTCGTCCGTCCGGTAGGGTCTCCTGAGCTGAAAAGGAGTCCGGCGTTTCCGTCAGAAAGCCCAGATAAGAGTAAAGTAATACCAGGATCCACCACGGTCCTGGTATTATGGCATGGTGGCAAATATCCCTCTGACCCACAAAGAGTGCGACTGCCTGTCGTGGTGACGACCTGGGGCAGTCTTCGGCCAGTCTGTCCTAGGCATTCCGAGGAACCACAATGGCTTAACCAACAAATTTCCGAAAACGGTGATTATGTTAGGGCCCGCACAACTAGTGAGGACGGGCCGTTTAAGTAATAAGTAGTATAGTATCAAGTAACGTAGTGTAGTATCAAGTAATACTCGTTAAGCTTCATTCCTGGCCGATTTCAGCAACGGTTTCCATTTTTTCTCCTTGCTCGAGGTGAGCTTGACTTTCCAATAAGTTCGGCCAAACACCTTTGTTCTCGCAAAGTCAAGTACTTTTGACTTCTCAATTGTCGCTGTAGACTTAGGCTTGTCCTCTACGGGTTCCGGTTCTTCTTTCTCTTCACATTTTCCCTTAACACCTATGTTTCAAAAAATTTGATTTTTAACGCTGTTTTTTAAACGCTTTCGTTTACACAATCGCAAAACCGGATAATACTTTTCTCATATTTTCTAAACTGATAAATAATAAAGCATTTAGTCTAGTCCTTTAAAGAATTTTTTCTTGTACGATATTGTGCCTTTGTAGCAAAACATCTTCATGTGACTGTGGTTGCTAAGGAGAGAAATAGTATAGAAGAAGGTAACTAGTGCATGAAACCTGCATAAAGACTACTAAAAATCATTTTCACTGGGCCCGTGGATCTCCCACTTGTGAAACGACGTCGAGATATTTGGTCATGAAACTGTGTGTTACGTCTGAAGGTGATGAAGAAAAGATAGTTTTGTTAAAGAAGGAAAAGATTGAAAAGAAAGATTGAGCACTTACTTATTCGGATGCTGGATTGACCCACTTATCGAATCACCATGACCTATGGGGAACTAACACAGTGTTCACATCACTGGTAAATATCGAGGATTTTTTCCTGCTGGTAGAGTTTTGCAACATCCTAACCATTTGCCAACTACTGACTGTGTTATTGCCTGGACAGTAGCGATTCTGGCACCAGTTTGCCGTAGGTGGGTTTCCAAATGAAAGTGCTAAACGCGTTCGCAAATTAGGTGACCCTGGTAGGTTGTGATTTCTGTCGGTGTATATCACACATCTAACAGCATCTCATAGCCGCAGTGGTGCGACAAAAAGCACCAAAAGAAACACCTCGATTCAAAAAACGGATTTTTCTCACTTCAATTTCTGTTTGACTTCTAACTTTCGTAGGTGTCCAGATAGACACGTTGATATATCGTTGCATAGACGTTTGAATGTGGCTTCACATGAGCAGATTGTTCTCTTACATCGATTAGTAGAAAACTAGGAATCTAGTGACTATGATGAGCCAAAGAAGGGTGGCCAGTGGGATTACCCACTACATAGGATGCTTACATTCTCCAATAGAGCCTCAGGTGATATCCTTCAGTGTTTCATATATGGTCTACATATTGTGAAGATTTTGAAACTTTTCTCCACACTTCGTTGTCCCACATTCCACGATCTTACAGCTTGTATGTTGGTTCGACTACAACTTCAGAACTCATCCTTCCTTATAGACGTTGTTGAATGTTGTTTGAGTTCATTATTATTAAAACTATAGAATAACCGTACTCAAATTTTCGCCACTGGTAGCTATTGGTTGGTATTTATCACTCGATCGAAGTACTTTCCAGACTTCTCTAGATCTGCTATAGATCTCTATTAGAAGTACCAATCTGCCGACTCCGTAGCTGAGAGCTTGCTTTAATATGGTCATGGGGAACAAACGATCACTGGTGTATTTAGTGTAGGACACTGTTATCCACCCCATTTTCAATGACCCAACATCATATTTACAAGAGAAAATGCGAAAGTAAGAAGCCTATTCAAAATTTCTACAATTCACTCTATTTCACTCACTTTAAAGAGTTCCGCTTTAATCAAACCCTTTCGAATGCGTCATTTGTTCGACCCCATTCATAGTACCATAGAGATAACTGAATGAAAACCTGGCTTATGGGATTGCTTTTGGCGACCTGCCGAGGTACCAAATCAGTGATTCTATCCTTCGGAACAAATCAGTTATCAAATTATCGACCAAGGAATAAACGGAGGGTTTCGTAGCCCAGAGTAGAGTCAAATCGACGACCGTGGTCGTATCGCAGGTTGCCTCTAAATCCTGGTCTATACGTCGATTATTTTAGTACCAATAAACTGTTTATCTATTAAGTTGACCTCGACCGTTCATTGCCTGACGCCAATACAGATGATGCAGGTGAATAGCCTGATAAAGATCTCAGTTAGTGCATTAATACCTTTTCTTCCGAGTTTTACGTCAACATAAAGACATTTGGTGTACTGGTGGAAAAACGTTTTCGTTCGACTACAGTGAGTTTTTCCACAGTGACTTTTTTACCAGTTCAAGTACTTGGTTGGGCGAATAGAACTCGGCCTTTCACAAAGATTTCTTTCTTTTTGCTTTTATCTTTGCGTATGATACCTCTACGAACTTTTCTGTACTCGGTAGAGGAAGGCTTGAATCTTTCAAAACGCACTCGCTGGGAAAGCAAGCATGGGGTGCGTGTAATGCAGCGGTAAAAGGTGCCCTTCAAGGAAAATTGGTTCAATCTTGTGCTCCATGCTCACCAAGTCTTCAATCCCTCCAGGTTCGGCAAATTGATGCCAGACCTGTCTAGAAGGACAGCAGTACTGAATCGACACATCGGCAGCTCACCACGAGTCACTTTATAGGCGAAATATGGATTCATTCACCTCCAGCGATGGTTCAAGTCGGATACGTGGCACAACCCTCAGGGACTGATCAATGCCGAAAGCTTTATCCTTTATCCTTTATACATGAGATTCTATCGTCCAAGCAATTTGTCTGAACTATTAAGTGAGGAATACCTGATGGAAACTAGCATGTGGGTCATCAAGTAAAACGTTCAGCATTCAACACTGATTCGCTTCCAAATGAGCGAACCACTACAATTGAGGAATGAAGGAAACAACAGCATGATCACGGTCTCGCACGCTTGAATGAGTCGGCACGATTGAAACGAGTAGTCGCCATAGACATCGCAACGATTTTCCTTTAAAACGCTTCCTTCATCTGCCACATTACCAGATTGTTCATGCCGAAGCCTTCTAAAACTTAATTTGGAAGGACTAACAATCTCAGAAATGGGGCGGATAGCACAGTGGTGCTAGTTCGATTCGGCTCCAGGAAAACTAAGCCTCTCATGTCTCCGGTGATCGGGAAATTGGTAGCGGACTTGTATGGAAAAAGTCACTCTCTGCAATCCAATTGGGAACGCACCGCCCCGGCTATCAAAGAACTCCAATGAGAATTGCTCGACCAGCATACTACGACATTCAAGATAAAATGAAAATCCTCAAGCAGCAACCGAAGCCAAAGGGAAAAACTTAGAAGACCTTCGTGCACAATGAATACGAGGAAACACGTTGGATGAAGTGTGACAGCCACACTGTAACGTGGAGACGGACCAAGTAAAATAAAATAAAATAAAATAAAAGCAAATTCAGAAGAGTATTCGAACCATAAAAAGAAAAAGATGAATCTAAGGAGTCGAAAATTGATAACAGACTTGTATAAGAGGATAAGGAAGGGCACCGCCTTCAAATCAAATCACGTTCATGAGGCATAATTCATGCATGGCGCAGCCATTAGGGATTGATTGATCGATACCGATCAACGTTACCCTTTATATCTCAAATCGATGACGCATTCTCTTCAGACGAATAGACCAGCTGGCAGTGTAAGTAATCCATCACGGATCGGTGATTGCATGGCCGATCCGTGATGGATTTTTGCATTTTGATTGCATGATGTTAACATCACCCGTCCTTCCGTTGATCGTTGAATAAATCCATCCGGTGCCAGTAACCCTTTCGCTTCTTTCTGTCGAATAGAAGAGTAGCCCAATGCGTTCTACTCACTCCAGGGAGTCGTCTAACGCCAGGAGCCCTTCTTCTACGATTCCCGTTAAGAACTCTGACTCTCGAATCGATGGTCTTCCTGTAGTACGATCGAGATTCCGAGGAATTCAGTCACTAACGGCTCTTGTTTATCAGTTGTCGTTCATATGCAATATGTATGCTATGTGACTTACCTACGAAATTTCAGTGTACGGAACGGCGTCTTTGATTTCTGATCGTTGACGTTGGTCGGAGAATCAAATCACCTCCATCACACATGTGATTCAAGATACTCCTTGTGTGGTCCTTTCGACTGCACGTTCAATAACAATGAGTGATTCTTCATCTTAGTTGTACAACGAACAAGTCCCTGACGCATACGTTAGGTCAGGAGGTACCGTTGAGTCGAAAAGATGGGCACGGAGTCGGGTGTTCTTTGTTTTTTCACTACATCCTCGATGCTCTTGAAAGCTCCCCGAGCAGCTCGTTTTCTTCCGCTCGGCTCTGGAGCTAAGTCGTCCATCTTGTTGATTTCCCCACATACATAGATGTAGTTGAAGAATTAGGCAATATTCATTCCGTTGAGCGTGAATGGGGTATACGAAACCAATCCGTTCCTCATGAACATCCTTTTTATGAGATTTAGCAGAATACCAATCTTTCCACAAGCGTTATCAAAGTCAGCTAGTATGCGTTTTGCCTAACTAAAACTTTGTATTATAAGAACAAAGCCATCGGCGAAGGTAAGATGGATGACTTGCCGACCATCACTTTTCGCTTTCATATTTTCACACTTCAATGTTCGAATAACGTTCTGGAGGGTGGCAGTAAATAACTTAGCGAGATCGTATCGCCTTGTCAAACCCTGTTTCTACGTAGAATAACACTGACATGACGAGGATGATTTAGTACAATGGTATTTTGTAAAATTATTTATACAGCTCACCAAAAATCTGTATGTGTTGCAAGAGACGCCGCAAATGTCCAGAGCATCCGTGACCGCTCCTGTGCCTAACTGAGTCGGGAGCTCTCTTTAAACCAGCGTAAGTTAGTCGGAGAGGTTTTTTACATTCTTGCGATACTTTAGTGAGCCTTGTTATAGCGTGAATCTGGTCCATCGCATTGAATCTTTTGCGAAACCCTGTTTGCTCACATGGCTGCCCTTCGGACAAAGGACAGACAGCAAGCAGATTGAACGATAAAAAATAAAAGGATAAACCTCTCGGTGTTGATCAATTCTTAAGAGATGCGTCATGCATTCGACTTCATTAAAGCATCGTTCGGATGTGATTGAATGCATATCTGGCCTTTACAATGACTCGCGGTGGCCCTACCTACCGCGGATGTATCGAGCCAGTGCAGCTGTTCTCCCAGAGAAGTCTGGTAGCAATTTTCTGACCACGGAGTGATGGAAAGCTTAGTGGGCCATGGGAGTGGGATCAATTTCACGTGTGTTGCAGGGTTCCGACCACTGCGCCCTACGCGTCCTCCAGAATAAGCCATAGTTGCCGACACTGTGAAAGACACCCTTTTTGAGCAATAACACGGTCTTTTGTCCTCCTATTGAATAAACTTTAAATACTCAACTACTTGCATACGTGGACGGCCCGTCCCCGGAGAATTCTTTCAATTCAGTCATTCTTTTTTCATGTTCAGTGTTTTTTTTTGCACGTTTTAACACCATTTTACACTTCACCCTTATTTCTTCATATTCTGTTACGCGTTCTTACACGTATGTTCAAGTTTTTCAAAAATTTCTTCCCACATTTAATTAGCTACGAATTTTTTCAAGATATTTCCTGTTTCATTCTCTTCCTTTATACCGATCTGCCAGAACCCATCGTTTAGCACTGCTCCCGACGATTTGTGGGTTCTACTTCATCACTAAGGGTTCGTGTGGCGCATTGGTTGGAGGAGTTCTGCAACACGCACTTGTAATCGATCCCCGCGGTTGGCAAATTGTTACGAGACTTGTCGAGAAGTATAGGACACTGGCTTGATATATCGGCAAATCAGAGAGAGCCATTGTAAAGGCCAGATATGCATTCGATCATATTCAAATGATGCTTAATGAAGTCGAGTGCATGGCGCATCTCTCAGGGATTGATTTACGTCGAGAGCTTTGTTTTTTATTATCCTTTATTGCATCGCTCATTATTCAGTGTTTTGTTTACTTATCCTGCAAAAGAAAAGAAAACAAACTCAAAGCTACAAAGAGGGGTTACAAATGGATGAACGGAGGAAGAATAAAAGGAGACAGATGCTACTAAATCGGATATGCGGAGATGAATATATTGGCGAAACGGGCAGACCCTTGTGCATCCGTATAAAAGAACACCTAGATGGCAAACGAAAAGTGAGACAAAGTACCCCACTAGGCACGCATAGGATACAAAAGCATAGCGGAAACGATTTTAAAGTTAAAGTCAATATCCTCACACAGGAAACTAAGACAAAAACTACGCATTCATATTCCAATGCCGCGGTTAATAGAAAGTCGAATCTGGGAACTGTTACTAAATCGGATATTTGGATATTTGGACTGCCCGTCCTCACGGGTTGTGAAGGCCCCAGCAGAATCTCCATTTAATTGGAGCTTTTCTGGTTTAGCTATTGTGGTTCCCCAGGGTCTTGTGGTCAGCCTGGCCAAAGTCTGCCCCAGGTCGTCACCACCACAGACAGTCGCCACCGTCATGGATTAGCGGGAGATTTGCCACCATGCGACTAGTTTGGTACCAGAACGGTGACAGATTCTGGTATTGGCTCACTCCTAGCTAAGCTTTCTGATGGAAACGCCAGACTCCTTCTCAGCTTGGGAGAACCAGCCAGGGAATGAATCCTCCGCTGTACATCGCAGTCCTCGCAGTCCGACACCCAGGAACACCTCCCAGCTACGGTGAGGCGGTGAACCGTTGGGTCTTCTGAAATATATATATGTTTATACATATATTTATATATCCATAGATCTCCCTCATATGAGGGATACCTGGGGGTCCAGGTGGCGGTGTGGTTGATCGCGGACCAAAAGCTATCTTTGCTTTTCTGGAACGCGATGGATCAAGGGGATGGATTCCCTGTTTCTGCTGCGTAGATTGGGCACATACTCTCTGATTTATGAAGCGTATTCATGCATGCGTATGTGGGTGCGTTGTAGTGCATACGGATTGTATTCTACAAGTCAATTCACCCAAAAGCCTGTAATTAAGTGATAGGGAAGTATACGGAAGCGGTTAGTAGTCGCCTCCAACAAACAAGCTCCATGTCCACTCTGGGAGAGACTTGCAGGCTACCCGTAAGTATACCCAACTCCTGCGTTCAAGGTCCACCAAGCTATACGTGGGTATCAAAAAAAGCTAAACACAGTAAGAGAAACGGGCCTTATTTTCCTGACCCTGACTGAAGGAGCCCTCGATTCCGCAAAGTTGGATAGAACGAGAGCGGAGAGGGTGCTAAAATCTCAGGGCCATTCTAAGCTGATTTAATCGTAAAGAGCTAACGATTAAACGACTAATTGCACCTGCAATGCACGTACACTTGCATCCGAGTCCTTGATAGGAAACTTGATCATATAGGCGACAAGGATAAGGCACGACGTCATCGGTCTGGCCGAGACGAGACGACGCTGCCCACTCAACGCCGTCAGTGACACCAGAGAAGAACTTTTCCTCCGTGAAAAATGAACAGTGATGAAAAGAACGTGAAACAGTAGAGTCGGAGGCGTTGGCGTTCTCGCCAACACGAGTTTGCCCATGAACACCGTTTCATTCGAAAAGCTTACAACCCGAATCGGATGATTATGATTAAAAAGATATGGATCATTACCGGCTATCTCACAATCTTCGTCGTTTACGCGCCGACATCAAACTGTGATGAAAAGGAAGTCGAAGCGCTTTATATGGACTTGGAGAAGTTCTACGGAGAAGACCATACATTCTTCATGGTCATCATTAAAGATTTCAATGCCAAAATCGGACCAAGAAGATCGTCGTCTGAAGAACGGGACCCACGGATTAGAGTGGAACGAGAACGGTGAGCGGCTGTGTGAGTTTATTATCGCGAGCAAGACCATCCATGGCAACTCGCAATCCCAGAAGCCACACCCTCAACGCTGGACATGGGAGTCCCTCAATGGAGAGTACCATAACGGAATAGACCAGATCATGGTTAATAGAAGGTTTTGCCTAACCGATGTCGCTGTTGCCTCAAAAATCTACACGGGATCAGTTCATCGCCTTTTTCGTGGAAAATTCTATTTTTCGCGGAAAGGAAAAAAAGCTGCTAATTTGAAAAACCGAGGTTCCTGGATCACCGTAAATTGGGACTTGTTCAGTTCATTAGCCGGTCGTTCGGAAGATGCCGTTGTCGATAACATTGACGGAGAATGCGATCGGCTCATTCAACATCTTCGCGTTAGCGCTATGAAAACTCAAAGTTTGAAAGTCACCAAAAGACGTCTATCTGCAGGAACACTCGAGTTGTTACGCAAGTGTGGAATCGCACAAGCTGGAAGCAACCGTGAACAAATGTCCGAACTTGCAAGAGAATGCAGACAGGCAATAAGATCTTGAAGAGAGAAGAGCAGCAGTTGTGGTCAAAGCTGCAAAAGTTGGGAAAAGCATTCGTAAAGCTCACCAAATCCTTGGCAATAAGAAAACCAAGATGGCTGCAGTCCGATGCTCAGAAGGAACAGTTACAGCGTCTAGAACGGGAATGGAGAAAATCGTTCACGAATACTACTCAGATCTCTTCAACAGCCATGGCCTCCTTCCCTCACATGGAATAAAGCAAGATGGATATGTCGTACCACCAGCTCTCCCTTCCGAAATCTGACATGTTATTTCGTCGGAGAAACATTGAACGGTACCAGATCCGAAGATGACAAGAGCTGAACATATGAAAAACCTTCCGCTAGTCCTCATAAACACACTGGCACGGCTCTTCACATGTTACTCGTCTGAATGTAGGTGTCCTACCAGCAGGACCGCTCTATTTTTCAAGAAAGGTGACCTCCACGATATCAGCAACTATCTCCCAATCTGCTTGCTGTCTGTCGTCTACAAACTTTTCGCTCGAGTCATCCTGAAAAGGATTGGAAGCACACTAGACGAAGAACAGCCATGTAAGCAAGCAGGATTTTGAAAACGATTTACTATGATAGCCCATATCCACACGATAACAAGACTCATTGAAGTATCGTGAGAGTAAAAAACTGCTCTCTCACACTTCCATCTATTTAAGGAAGCCTTTGACTCAATTAAGAGAGTCATGGAAGCCTTTGATAGTCAAGGAATCTCTCCTCAGTACATGAAGATTCTTCGTGAGCTATACAAAAATATCACAACCAGGGTATCACCATTCTCCAATGATATTAACATCGACGTCAAAAGAGGAGTTAGGCAAGGCGATACAATCTCGCCAAAATTGTTTACGGCTACATTCCAGAAAGTCATGCTAACAATGGAATTCGATAATATGGCAGTGAAAATCGATGGTCGGAAGATACATCCCCTTCGCTTTGCTGATGATATTGTCCTTATAACACCAGACATTAGCCAAGCGGAACGTATGCTTGCGGACTTTGATAAAGCGAGTGGAAAGATTGGTTTCCGTCTAAATCTCAAGAAAACGATGTTCATGAAGAACGGATTGGTATCGTTTGCCCCATTCATGCTCAACGGAACGAATATCTCCGAATGCTCGACTTATGTCTATCTAGGTCGGGAAATCAACATGATGAACTACTTAGCTCCAGAGTTGAGCAGTATGTAACGGGCGGCTTGGAAGCTTTCAAGAGCACCGAGGATGTAATGAAGAGAGCAAAGAAAATCTGACTCCGTGCCCATCTTTTCGACTCAACGGTTCTTCCTGCCCTAACATATGCGTCAGAAACCTGGTCGCTGCGTAAGCAGAATGAAAGATCACTCAGCGTTATCGAACGAGTCGTCGAAAGTATGATGCTAGGAGTGTCCCGTTTCACACAAGTAAGGGATGGGATTCGAAGCTCCGACCTACGCCAACGATCGAAAATCAAAGATGCCATTCTATACGTCAAACAGTCGAAGATAAGGTGGGCCGGACACGTAATGCGTACGAATGATAACCGATGGACAAGAGCTGTTAGTGACTGGATTCCTCGGGATGTCAAACGTACTTCAGGATGACCACCACCCCGGTAGTCAGAGTTTTTCACGAAGAACCTAGAAGAAAGATATGATGCTCGACGAGTTCCTAAAGCGGGCATAACCCACTGGGCTACTCTTGCACGCGACACGGAAAAATGGAGGATTTACTGGCGCTCGCACGAGTCACTCGATGGTCAACGGGACTACAAGTGATACAGGTGACATACATATACATCAGCATCATAATGGTTGTAATTTTGTAACCGACAGTCATTTAACGTTGTAGTATAAGCGCAGTGGTTAGAAGCGTCTTGCAATATAACACTGTCGATCTCCAGCGCCTAAGTCTCACTGAGCCTTCCATCCCTCCGAGGTTGACAAATTGATACAGGACTTGTCTGAAAAGACAGAAGCACTGGTCCGATTCATTGAGTAGACCACTGCGATTTATTTTGTAGGCGAGTTGTGCGTTCAATACCCTCTAAAGATGCGTGGTGAAATCGAATGCACGACGCATCTCGCAGCGATCATAAAGAGCCGAGATCAACTCCGAAATCTTTACCCTTTATTCTTTCATCTATAAAAGCCTGATCTAACTCTAAATCTAAAAGCTGAAAACCTAAACCATCGTCTTGGTATTGTAACTGACGAAGTCTTAGGGTACATTGCGAAGGCAAACCTTCGATTTACTATGATGTGGTTCACTTAACTATGGTACCCTCCATTAACAAACTCCCACTTCCAGCGTCGATGGTGGGTTCCGGAATTGTAAGCTGCCATGAAGATATTGATCGTTGCGATAAACTCAGACATCCACTCATCGTGTTCGTTCCATTCTAATAAGTGGGTCGGAGTTCGGCGTACTTCAAACGTTCTTCTGTGGCTCATTCTTAGCTTTAAAATCTTCAATGATAATCTTAAGAACAAATGGTATTCACTGCAGAATTCCTCTATGTTCGTGTAGAGCTCTACTACTTCGCCTTCGTCGTAGCTTGAGGTTGGTGCGTAGACTACGAAGATTGTTAAAGTCAGTCCAAGTTAGTTGTTCGAATGAATCGATGACCATGGATGAACTCGTGCTGACGAGAAGGTCGACACTATCGACTCCTTTGTCATCGCATTTTCCAAACAACAGTTCGGCTCCGGTATCGTCGATCGCGTTAAATGAAAAACGTCCTCTCCTTTCAGCCGGTCCAATCACGTCATACTTGTCGTTCTTGTGTACATCTTCTCTATGCAGAACTCAGATGCAAGTGAGTGTGCATCGTAGGTACCTTCGCCTCAGGCCTCCGAGATTTAGACAGCTCAGAACGGCACTGAGATTTTAGCAGTCTCTTCGTACTCGTCCTATCTAACGTTGCCATATCGGAGACTCTTTCAGGATCAAGGCAAAGAAGACCCCTCATTTCATTGTATTTAGCATTTGATAGCCATTTATAGCTTGCTGAGCTCTTAACATGTGGCAGAGAATACTCACGGATAGCTTACCAGTTTCTACCAGAATAGACGAGGAGCTTATTGTTGGAGACGATTTCATACCGTCCTACGGAATAACACAATACAATACGCATAAACAACAAAACACCTATGTATGCATGCATGGGTACGCCCTCGTAAACAAAGATGGTATGTGCGAAATTGGTGACCCACGTGTGTCTCGATGAAGCATAAGGCCTCGTTTGTTCAGCGATTAACCTCTCGTTCGTTACTTGGGGACGATCCAAGTTGCCTTGCGACAAACTAAGTGGGCATCACTCTGTGTGGAAGAGATCAGTGGTTTATGTATGTCAACATTTGTTAAAATAATTGTTGCTCTAGTAGAGTGAATGATGCCTAATTTTTATCTTATAGTGGCAGAATAGTATCTTTGGACAATGGAAAACGATATTCATTAGGACTCCCGCATGCTGCAACATGCTCTTTGAGGTTAAGAAATAGCTCGGCGTTTGCATTCAAAACTCACAATGTAGATAAACTTGTGTACGAGATCACTGTCGTAGTGGTCAACGAAGTCGCTGACCGTTCTTTTCCCAGCACAGTGCTCATGACTCCGGGTATAGAACATTTGGGTCAACCAGGGAATTACTAGTTAAATATGAATTATACCAAGAGTTGCTCCGACTAATCCATATTGTTAGAGCATTCAATTGAATGCTGTTCATACCAGATATATGGATAGTCGTGTAGGATTCGCATGGTGTGGTGGTGAACGCGTTACTCCTCGGAAAGGTCAATAGCGCGTTCGTTCCCCACCGTAGACACCTACGGTCCGGTGTTTTGCAGATATCTCAGCGTCATTGAATTTATACAGATAGTTATGTTGGAAAATAGGATTAAGAGCTGTAATATTACAATAACAAATCTGTTAATTGAGAACAAAGTGCTTAGACAGCAAAAATAAAGAGCTTCTCAAGAAATCTATTATAGTAATAAAACTTTAGCACCTGCACCCACAATAAATTTTAACACATCTTTTATTGGAGCTTTGATTTTCCAATAGGGAACAGAACCTTATAAATTGAATCATCGTTTTCAACACCTTTACTCAGCTTTGAATTCTATTGACACTGTAGACGATATCGATTGATTCAGTTAATGGACGCGCTAAAGACGGATAAAATTGTCCAGGAAGACATCTTCATCGTATATTAACACCAGGAAGGATATGAGTAGATCGTCCGGTGAACTAATCATTGTTTTAGGTCTTCTTTCATAGACGTTTGCCACCAGTAAGCTGACGATGGGCTATGGCTGGCCCAAGTGTGTAAATCGAAGCAACGTCAAATTTGTGTGTTTGGTTGTGGGCAGTTATGCTTCTCAGTAGGGAATTTTGCTCTTGTAAAGCGTTATGATATAAAAACTCCATAATAGTATGAGTGATATATGAATCGTACGGTACAGAAATAGTAACCGCCATTGACCACAACGCACTTGGTACGCAAACAGTGGCTGCTTTCATCTTTAAACCGACATATCTTAGCCTATATTAGACGTTATTAGTTTAAATAAAACCGCTGGAATCCACAAATATTGGCGTACAAAGCAAAAATTCTCTTATTTATCACGGTGAAATCTGGCTTTGCTTATTTACCTTGCCAGGATGGATATCTCTGTTCTATTTTCTCGCCCCTAGTTCTTCTGCGTGGTCTTAAACAGTCGCTTCACTTCATTTCATGTTCTAAAATGCTTGTCGTCGACACGATCTTCGATGTTATCACCTCTGTCTTAAGACATTCGAAACAAACATTTTACCGCTCCTTCTATACAAATACAATGTCAGTACTTCGGAACCGACTTTCGTTGAACCTCGGTGTGCATAATCAATATGTATTCAATGTCAGTATTTTGATTGGTTTTAGAGCTACGTATTTTTGGGTGCAAACCTATATCTTTGCCAACTTTTCCTTGGAAAAGGGCTCAACGCAGGGCGACATCTGCGCTTTATGCAAGCTATAACATGAAGAGCAAGGGCATAAAGTGCTATCTGACAACCATCCCTAAAGCGGTTTCAATTGCTAAGACGTAAGGAATTATTTAATCATGGACTAGGAAAAACATAGATATTATTCCACTGTCTACCCCATTGTCCCACTCGTAAGAGGACGGCTCCGAGGAAGGCGAAATCGCTGGAACGTCGGCCATTGACCACCACCACCAATAACAACAGCTTATACCTTATACTTATAAGAAGGTATAAATAAACATAGATAACGATTAACACTTACGCGACAACGTGACCTCTACAGAAGTCACAAGATACTGAAATGTTGTTCGCTTTCAGTTTTAAAGCAACAGTTTAGGACATAGTAAAGTTCATCAGTTGCAATAAAACTGCTAAGATCTCCCAGTGTTGCCTGTCAGCAACTAGTTCTCCTGCTTGACCACGATGAAGTGATGATTTCCTACACCAAGCAAAAAGTATTTTTTCGCCTTTTTATCGAATTTTTTCGTAGAATATTGAGGAGATTAACCCTTTCACGATCGCTGCGAATTTCTCCTAGCTAGCCTGTCGGACGGCGTGGTCATTTGCAGCGTTCTTGAGATGCGCATTGAAATCAAGATCTACGGTCCGAAACGCATAGCGACGTAAAGGATAAACGATAAAGCTTTCGGTGTTGATTAATCCGTGAGGAATGCGCCATGCATTCAATTTCATTGCGCATCGTTTGGAGCTGGCTGAACGCATATCTGGCCCTTACAATGACACACGATAGCCTATCGATGTATCAAGCTAGTGCCACTATCCTCCTAGACAATTCTGGTACCAATTTGCCGATCCTGAAAGGATGGAAGGCTTGGTGGCCATGGGCGCGGGTTTGATTCCACCTGTGTGTTGCAGGGTTCCTCCGACCACTGCGCCACGCCCAATCAATGCGCATGGTCGTAAAAAGTTAAGCAAGTGCAATTTTGTGTACCGGAATACGACGATATTCTCCCCTGCACCGATGATTTTTGCTGGTAACGCGTTTGCGTTGAAAATTTTAAAAGATTAAGTTTCGACCACCACGATGCTGAGATATTCGCAAAACTTGGACCTCGGGCTAGATCGAGCCACGATTTCCATTATCGGTGGTTCTCTCATTGCACACAGCCATACGAGGGCTCATATTCTGCGTTTCTATCAACTAGTTTTCTGCCTAACGCTGCTTTTGCTGGTGAACGTAGATAAATAGCCTTCGTGGCGTCATGAGTAATTCGCGAGCCCGCGGAAAGGGAAGTCGTGGTTCGATATCCTGAGGAGTCCACGTTTTGAGGATATCTCAGCATCGCTAAGGTTGTATGTCACATCATACCCTGCCGTGAAAAATTATAAAAGGCAGAAAATGAAAGGTTACCATGGTCACGCTTCATTTCCAACCCTTTGAAAATTATAATTTTGAACAGCTTTAAAGTTGGAAAAAGGCTTCCTTAAAAACCGCAGATGTATATATATATATATATATATATATATACTGGTCGGAGGACCCGTCCATGCGATACGAAGAGGATCGATCCCTGCGCCTCAGACTCACCAAGCCTTCCATCCCTCTGGATTCGGTAAAATGGTACCGAACTTGTCTGGGAGGATAACAGCACTGGTTCGATACATCGGTAGGCCATGTGAGTCAATGTAAAGCCCAGATAATGAAGTTAAAACCACCGTGAGTCATTGTAAAGGCTAGATGTGCATTCAATCACCTCCAACGATACTTAATGAAGTCGAATGCATGGCGCATCCCTCAAGGACTGATCAACGCCGACAGCTTTATCTTTTTCATTGTATATATATATCTGCATACGATCAATATCTACGTACTCCATGAAATCCACTGCTTAGTATTGAGATCAGTATTGATTATGAATGGTATTTTGGCACCTGTTTTTGTTACTATCACTTGAAAATATTGTGAGATTTGTTTTTGTTTTCTTGTTTTTGAGACTAACAATTACTGATATGTTACTGAGTGAATGCATTTCTCTAATCGGAGCGTATGACCGTATTCATTGCAAAACTTGGCTAACAGTGGTGAAGGTGTAGTGCTCAATGACTTCGATGGAAGAAAAACTTCAATTCGTCCATTTCTGGCGTTTCGAAATACAGTCGACGATCTCGATGAGGGATTCCGACAATTTCTCGACAATCTATGGACCACGGATCTATGACTGGTTTGTTCTAGCTTTTATTTTCCGTCTATTCATTTTTCATGGCAGGGCACCATGTGAGATACAACAACAATGATGCTGAGATACGAGATGCACCTGGAATCTCAGATGAACTTCGAATCCTCGATTAACCATTTTGCGGGATCACGTGTTATCCATTGCACCAACCAGGGCCCATGCTTTATCCTTCTCTCAGCCATTTTGTTTACCCTAATGGTGCAATCAATAATCAAACGTAAGCGTGAATGATCTCGGGAGCTAATATCGGGATTTGAGTCATTTGTTATAGCGAAGACGATCTCATCAGTGATTCACCTTTACTATTTTCTATTATAGTAATTACTGTTGAACCTACTAACAATTTCCTAGCTCTTTAATAGCATTATCGACACTTATGAGAGGGAAAATATGACGTTTTGAATTTTATCCAGAAGGTGAGAGGGAGAGAAAAGGGAGAAAGAGAACCATTGGGGTTCTAGCAGAAAATAAGGGGAATTTGGAAAAAAATTCTTGGATCCACTGTCTCTGTTTTTTATGCTGTATTAGGATCAGTCACTGGATTATGGCAATTTCTAGAACACAATCCGAACAATACTTTTTTGCGGGACCTCAGGAGCAATTGTCCCGATATTTCTAGGTGTATTCGAATGGAACGCGGTGATACGTTTGGATTCCGAGGCGTCGAGAATCGTGCCGTTGAGGTGAAACGAATTACCTTTAATACTCATGGAAGTTCCAGTTAGAGAATAACCTGCTATTTTATTATATTGTCGCATTATGCTTATAAAACAAATCCGAAAAACTGATCTTAACGTTTTACTTTTTATTTTCTGCCTACTACAATTTTCACGGCAGGTTACTAAGCGAAATACAACCACAACGTTGCTGAAATATTTGTAAAACTCTGTGCCGCAGGTGTCTATGGTGGGGAACGAACGCGCTACTGTCCTTTCTGGAGAGTAACGCGTTCACCACCACACCATGCGGGTTCTTCGTTTTACCTGTCTCTCAGCTAGTTCTATCGATCAGTGCCATCGGTAATCACCCGTCAACGGGATTGATCCGGGGAGCCCACATCGGCATTGAACCCAGTTAAGCTGAGGCTGTAGTTGAAATCACAATGTTTTACCTTTTTATTTTCTGCCTAATACAATTTTCACGGCAGGTTACTAAGCGAAATAGAATAGTTTGAGGAGGAGTTTTTCCTCGAGGAGTTTGCGCGGTGATGTTTTAGGATCCCGTGCGAGGAAAATTGCTCTTGTATCAAAATCGTCTCCGCTATGCTTTTTTATCCTATGCGCCTCTATTGGCGTGCCTGGTCTTGCTCATCGTTTGCCATCTAGGTGTTCTTTTATGCGAACACATAAAGGTCTGCCCAATGTATTCGTCTCCGCAAATACCACAAGAGATCAGGTATATCGTACCTGATCTCACCCAGTCACCGTCCCTGGCATAAGGGCAAATTACGCAATTCGGTGTTTCACATAAACGGTCATATAGGCGGTTACGAACTAACTGGCGACAAAGAGCAGTAGTTTGTTTAGTTCAGTAGTAATCATAGTTTATTACAATGTGCACTAAAAGACCAGTTATTAGTAGTTTGTTTTGAACTTATGCAGTGATGGCATTAAGAGGTGAGACTGATAAGGTCCTATTGCTTAGTTCCTTTCGGCAATACAAGAATATTTGGAGCAGAAAAAAGCGAAAAAAGCCGAAAAGCAAGCATAGGTCGTGTTCCGTACCATACGAAAGATGCTCGAAGGAAAAAAAATGAAGCGCGGTACAACCCTCATTCTAAATATCGTCCTGTTCTTCTTCGAGAACCACAGAGGTTTTTTGATAAGTTGAGAATTTCTAGTGAAAATGATGATAGCCACCGTGTTTCATTTTGTATTGCGCTTTATTGAAGAGATGAAAAAAAATTTCTGACCATCGAAAGGACTTGGGAAAATTCCGGCTTAGCACCGTGGTCGGACTATTGCCACCCCTTGAACCACTGAGTAAGGTTGTTGAGTACTCCCTAACTACCGTATTATCCACCAACGACACTGTTGTTCATAAAATTAAGTGTTTTTAATGATTTCATGACATGAAAGTCTCTGATATTATGTCGTTTTCGTCTTCATCGTCTTCTTAAGACTTCTGAAGAAGATGTTCAAGTGAAAGATTACGAAACAGTGAAAAGGAAGAGCATTATAAATCACTAGATTTCCGGAAACGACTTCATGAACAACATCGGGACCACGATATTTGATCTCAGGATTCCTTTGTTGACCACCATTTTCTAAGAGATGAATGAAAATAAAAATCGCTAGAAAGAAATATAAACGCGATAGGACTGGCATAGGGCGTTCTTCGCTCACAGTCCTCACCTCACCGATTGCGAATGAGGGGGTCCGTCGGAGTAAAACGCTTATGCACAACGATGGGGTCGTCTCGCTCTAGGCGGAATCTGCTCACCCGGTATAAGAAAGTGTGACCGTTAAACTGGGGATTCGACTGTTTTATGGATGTCCTAGCGAAAGAGAACTATACAGAATACAACACTCTCTCATTATGAACCATAGTTTGCATGCTTTCCCCTCCATATACTCAAACTCAGGAGAGCATGTTGCGCAGTGCTTCGAGGAACCTGCAGTACACATGGCCTCAATCACGTTCTTCAGGTTCGCCAAGCCTTCCATCCCTACGCGCTCGACAAACTGGTACCAGACTTATCTGGGAGAATAGCAGCACTGACTCTACACATGGCTATGCCATCGCAAGTCAATGTGAAGTAAAGGCCAGATATGCATTCAGTGAACTCATAACTATGCTTAATGAAGTCGAGCGCATCCATCAGGCATCGACTAACGCCGAACGGCGAATTTCAGGACTTCATTAGTTTCTTGTTAAGCAGGTGTCGATTATCGATAATGAATCGGGTTTCAGTTATCCGTTGAACCGACTATGAGGATATTCAACACTCGATTACCGAGCAATTCTTCATGCACATTTCAGTTCAGTGTGCACCATCGCTCAACAGGCAAAGGTCTGTCCGTTTAATCAGATTTGAATTGAAGTTCTTAGTATCTGAAATTAAAGGACACAATTACGGTAGCTCATCACTATTTCGTTCTTTGCGAAGTCGATGCAAATTGGTTTTCTGCAACGAAAGTTCAATAGAAGCAGTGATTTCTGCATATTGAAATCATTTATCACAGTTCTTATCCTACGCGATGAATTTTCCCTTTTGGTCTATTTTTCTAAACAACGGAGATTTTCCCAGGTGTTTACTTACGGTGCTACAGAAGGCTCATTTTCCTAGATAGAATTTCATAACTTGGGCACGAATCCGTATTTTCGCTTGCAATATTCGTTAAGCGTGATCCTATGGCATAGACAGTTGCTGTTCCTCAAAGAAACTGTTTTGGAAGTTGGCAACCCTCATTTTGATATCTACAAAGATTGGGTACTATCCGTGGTAGTAGCCTGAAGATAGAGCGGCGTTAAACGGCTATCCCAGAATTCAAGAGAAAAAAGTTTATCCAGGCCAGAAAATCTGAGCTAAAGGGGGACTTGACTTTTGGTGAGGTTCACACAATTTTTTGTGGCTACGGACTATCTACGTGTTCAAGAGGTACGCAGAGTAACAATTGTGACATACAATAGTGAAACGGAGCCATTTGAACAAACTTTCCAGATCAACTGCAATACAGATAACCCATGAAACAGCAAAAATTTAAAAGCTCAACCAAGAACTTTATGTATACAAAGTGTCTGCGATGAGTGGCCATTTCGCTGAAACGTTTTGAAACCCGTGCACCGCTGCATTGTCGGAGGATAAAAGCATTTAAACGAGAATGAAAGTAAAATTACGTATTCAATATAGTTGGCTTGTTATTACAACAGTCAGTAGTACGAGTTTTCTGCTTACTTTTAAGCAAGGGCGACTTTCCACTGATTTTCAACTCGCCTGTAGGTTAAGCCTAGACTAGCTGGTATAAGGATAAAAAAGGATAGAGCTTCCGCCTTGATCAATCCCTGAGCGATGAACCATGGACTCGGCTTCATTAAGTAATTTTGGAGGTGATTGAATGTATATCTGTACAATGACTCGCGTTGGCCTACCGATGTATCGAGCCAGTGCTGCTATCCTCCCAGACAAGTCTGGTACCAATTTCCCGACCCCAGTGGTATGGAGAGCTCGGTGAGACTGGAGCGCGGGGATCGATCCCATGTGTACAGCAGGACGACTCCGACTGCTGTGCTAGATATGCCCGATATGATGGTAAGAACCGTAACTGGAAAAATGGTGTATGACGGTGCCTTCAGATCAGAATGTAGTCTGTGATTTGGTCACCTTTAAGTAAGGATAGATACGGTATTCGTTTCCAACTTACTCGTTCAGGATGGCAAGCCAGTGAAATGTTTCATCTAAAAGTCACCAATTGACGGACAACAATTGGATCCCATTCTAAGGATAGATACGGTATTCGTTTCCAACTTACTCGTTCAGGATGGCAAGCCAGTGAAATGTTTCATCTAAGTTCACCAATTGACGGACAACAATTAGATCCCATTTCTTCTCCTTCATTATGTTCTTTTCAAAATTTAGCACAGAGTCGATTTCCAATGAGTTTAAGAATTTCAATAGGAGGGATCTGAAATCATGTGATCTCACAGTTTCGAGACATCCTGAGACTTTTCGAAGCACGTATTATAGGAAATTCTTCAGAGGTTGAAGTGAAGCTGGGAAGTTTTTCGAAGAAAGAGTGATAAAAGTGAAGGATCCTGGAGACATCGCTATTTCCAGTTTTGCTCGAAGCTGGCCCACAAGTGTGTCCATTGGTGGATGATACACACGGCAATCATGGATACTATTTGCCACAAGCATCAGAAACCGGTTCCAAGTTAGAACGAATGCTTAGAAGAAACCAATATTTCGGTATTAACGACTGTTAAGGTTTTTTTTCGGTGGAATTAAACCCACGGAATATCTTTCCAAAACGAGGTTTTGCCACAAGCATCAGAAACCGGTTCCAAGTTAGAACGAATGCTTAGAAGAAACCAATATTTCGGTATTAACGACTGTTAAGGTTTTTTTCAGTGGAATTAAACCCATGGAATATCTTTCCAAAACGAGGACATAGTTTGTGCTACACCTTTTTTCGATCAATACTCATTCAGGTCATATATGCTTACTGACAACAACGTTATGCATACCGATCTCAGCTTTCACCCTGGATAAAATCGAAAATGTCGCACCTCGACCTCCGGCTATTCCAGACTATCGGTTTCGAATGCTCACGGACAAGTAATGGCAAAATGTTTCTTTTATCCCTCTTATAGCAGAACTGCACCTTTACACATCTGTTCAAGTAACTTCACTAGAATTCTAAAGACTTTAGTAGAATCGTCTAGTTTTTGTTGGAAAGTTCATGTCACGGCACATTTTCCGTTTGACCAGCCCTTAGCTAAAGTTATGAGATCATCGTCCCAACGCGTTACCTGGAGGCCACCCGCGGGTACTCGTTAGATCTTCTGGGTCGGAGTGTTTGCCGCCGAATGGGTTTCCTCCATGAATGCAATGAATCCTGGCATTAGTTAACTTTTAAATAGATAGTTGCACTGTAAACAATCACTTCAGCATTGCCATTTCACTAACTGTAGGTCTTCCAATGGGTCATTTATAGTCCAGATTGTCTCTTTCTCTCAACATTCACTCCTTTTCATTTAGATCTCGTCTTGACTTCACGATTCGTTGCCGGGACGGCAACATCTTAGTAGCTAAGGAGGGAATATTCTTGGCTTCAGAATACTTTCGCAACTACTTAGAATCGGCAGATCATACCGATGCAAATTTTGGTGATGTAAACAGAGAGCCAGTCCTGATTGTAAGTGGTCGCTTTGAAATCATTTAGAACTCTAACGAATGTGTAGAAGCTCTTCAGGCAATTACATTTGCTTTAACTGGCACCATGGCACCTCCTGAATTCTTGTCCCCGTCGATAGTAAATGACGTGATTGACACTGCTAGAAGGTACATGTTGAATTCGCTCTTAGCCTCCTTATAGAGGACACTTTTTTCTTTTTTCGTTCATTTTCTCTACAGCGAAGAGAAATTTATGAAGCTACTTCGGCTTTCCATTGAGAACAGTTGTAGTACGGGCTACGAGACGAACTATACGTCAATTTACGAAGTGGTGCCCTGTTATGGCTTACAGTTGAACCACCCATTTTTGACCGTACGATTTGAAAATGAACTCAAAGGAAGAGATGAACGAACGCGCAGTCGGAATGACAGACTAAAAGTTTAACTAGAGTCTTGCACCTCTTATCTTCGAAGCAGTTCATCACGGTGTGACCACTCCGACAGTCTCGTAGAGCAGTAAAATTTTAGCTAGGTAGAAAAAGCAGTTCTCTCCCACCTAAACCTCAATTTCGTGGAAACTGTGCACGTTCACACCAGAAATCGCTTGTGCTATCAACCATTAAATAAAGAAAACAAAATTTTCTTTCCTTTCCATAGGCGTCCCCAAAATCTGTGTGATTCTCGAGTTCGGCATCTTGAAGAAGACTTCTTCTCCAGCATGTTAGCTTGATGTCATCTTGAATACTACGAAGAAGTTTTATCTGTGGAAGTAAAACGACGTGGAATATGATCTACTGCAATCCAAATCAAGATCTGGATAAACAAGAAATACTGCAAGGTAACTTAAGCAAAAAGTAGAGATGTCATTACAGAAGAGAAAAGAGAGTGCCCTGGAAATCAAACGCGAGTACTTCATCGCAACCAGGTGTGGGCGTAGGATTGACGCATTGAAGGCGCGTGCTATACTGCTTGCAACAAAGAATTGTGATCCTTCCAAATACCAGTGACTAAAAGATGGTACATAATACCTTAGAACGAGTAGCACCCATTGGTGTTGAAAATGGTAACCTAAGTAACAACATAAAAGCACTGATGATTAACAGAGGCACCTTTTCGTCGTCGAACTTCTGACTCGGATAAAAATTATTGATTTTACAACCAAGGAACTGTTGTATGTCCACATAGAATCTCTGACAACCAACTAGAACAACTAAGAATAAGGAGATCGAAAAGGAATGTCTAGACTAGTATCTACCATTTCCGTTCTTCCTTACATAAACTACGGAGGAACAGATATCAGATATTTGGTGACGGAGTTTTTCTTGTCATCTCCTGCCTACGCTTAAGGGCGACATTTGGACATCTTGTTTCTATCGCTATGTATCACCAATGTAGAATATTATGTCAGATCTTTCGCTACATTATCCACTTCAAACAACCTTTTCGGTGTATATTCTCCATTGAGTGCTGACATGATGTCCTAGCAAATCCAGCCGTACATCAAATCGAACTATGAATTCACCATCTTTTGGAGAGTACTTTTGTCCACGTACCTCGGCAGATTACGTGCCTATGCAAAGCATTAGCGAACTGTCCTGTACTACGAGTGAAAAGGATTAGCAACAGATAGACGAAAGAGAACAAACACTAGGATGCCTCAGCGCAGAACACAAGGGATATCATAAGCAGGTTTATCTTTGTGATGACCAGTTAGGCCTTGTGATGCTAAAGGTGAGTTTAATTCAATAAGTTTCAAATGGTTACCTATGCATTACGGTAAAATCTTCAATTTGAAGGATACACGCCTTGAACTACGCGAAACTGCGAAACGCTCTAGAAGAAGAAGCTATTCAATGGGCAATTAAGGTAATGACTTCCATGTACAATTTCCCATATAAAAGTATTTCGACAACCATTTTTCTTCTGTTGTTCTAAAAGGAACCACATTAGCGTCGTACTGCTCTCTATATTCGACGATTTACAACAATTTTCTGCTACTTTTTAGTGCTTCCCCCAGTTTATCTCCCAAGTAAGCAAGCAACCTTAATTGCAAATTCATATCCAAAGAGCTGAGCTACTGCTTGGGCATAAAAGCGGCCGTTGGAATTAATCAATACGTATATTTCGCACTCTGATACTTATTTAATTTACTATGTATTCGAACAAACATATCCCATCATCGTATGTCATCAGAGCACTCTCTCATCATTCAAAACAAGTCATTCTTGTTGAAAAGTAGTTTTTTTTCGCATTTTCACACTTGACGTAGTCACCACAACTATGTAGGACTTCTTATGACGAATATGATCCTGCACTGCACATAATCCGTCGATCCCTACTGCATGTGTTCCGACAGCCCACTATCATCGTCAAAGGGCAACAGTGAGTGACGCTGACAAATTTCTCATCCAGAAGCATGTGAAGGTTACATAGAATCCTAGGCGTATAAACCAGCTTTTTCCGATATCCCAGATGTGTGAGGCATTAGGATTTAATGTAATATTTTACTATGTAGGCACGTATAGCGCAGTGGTTACAGATGTGCCTTGCAATACATCTGGGGACCTTGACTGGATCCCATGTCCTGGGCTCACCAAGCTTTTAATCCTTCTGGAGTCGGCAATTTGATACTTGTTTGAGAAGATACTACCACTGACTTGATACAGTGGGAGGCCATCGCAAATCATTCTATAGGCCGGATATGCATTCGGTCACCTCTAACGATGTTTCATCTAGTCGGATTCATTACGCATTGTTCAGGGAAGTGGAAAAGTGATACGGTATACCTAAATACTCTAGTTTAAGTTACTTTTGTGTTCGGCTATGAAGACTCGGGAAAGAAATCTAGTAATGACAAGCGATAATTTTGCCTACGTTTTTTCTTCGACTGCATTTAACCCACCTCATTTCGTATAAATCAAGTTTCTTTAAAATATCCTCAAATTTTCACCTACTAATCAATTTTTGAATATTTCAACAATATCAATCAATATCTTACAAACAACGCGATTTTTGCGATGAACTATCTCACAGTGCCCTAGAAAGCCGGCCAATTTTTCTATGAAAAAGAAAAACCTCCCATCTTTGATACTGTGATATGACTGGAATCCAATCCAACGATCACAGTGTGAACTTCCTGATCATAAAATGTGTGAGCCATAAGAGATAATTTGCATAAATGAAACAACTGCCACGACCGACTTTCTATTAACCTCGGCATCGATCAAGTAATTCTCTGTATTCTTGTTGAGCAAACGCGAGGTGTTATTATTATTCTTTATTCACAATAAAATAAAGAATAATAATAACACTTCGCGTTTGCTCAACAAGATTACAAAGAATTACTTGAAACAACTGCCTCAAACTACACGTGGAATGACCGATTTACTCTCTGTGGAACGGTGAGATAGCCTAGATAACGAAGTAATCAAATAGTGACTACACTACTTACCATGATGGCATAAAGGATAAAGGATAAAGCTCTCCGCGTTGATTAATCCCTGGGGGATGCGCCATGCATTCAACTTCATTAAGTAACGTTGGAGGTGATTGAATGTTTATCTGGCCTTTACAACGACTCGCAATGGCCTACCGATGTAGCGAGCCAGTGCTGCTATCCTCCCATACAAGTCTGGTACCAATTTGCCCACCCCGGCGGGATGGAAGGCTTTGTAGGCAATGGGCGCAGGGGATCGATTCCATGTGTGTGCTGCAGGGCGCCTCCGACCACTGTGCCACACGTGCCTTTTTTTATCGTAATGGCACGATTACTAATATTATTGCCATGCAAACAAATAATTGTTCATTTCAATGCGCATCATTAACAGCACTCTGCAAGGAACCAATGGCCTAACGGTTTGAGGACCTCCACCTTTCAACTTCGCTTGATTTTCGTCCATACAATTTACATTAATCAGTGGCTTCTATAATGTGATACTAATCGACCTAACAACATTGCATTATGAAAATCTGACGTTTGACAACAGACTGAAATCACGTCTATGGAGGTTCCGTTGGGTGGATCCTTGAAGAAAATTATTGTTGCTGTTCTTTAGACGGGGATGTTGGTCCGTACCTACACCACGGTCAAATCTTACTTGTCTAAAGAACTGAAGTGGGGTCTATAACACTTACAGTAACCAACCATTCCTTCTTTTCATTAGAGATATCTGGATTTAAACTGGAACATGGAGCCACAGCTATTCTCTAAGAAGTAGGATTGGATATGTTCTATATCTGTTCTATTTTTTGTTCTAACCAGAAGAAACAGGATCGATTTAATAGTACCATACCATTAATTGATCGTGGACGAGATGTCTTCGATTAAAATTCGGCAGAATTTTTCAGCAAAACGAGGATTTGTCTGCAATGTTGGCGTGGTTCATCTGCTCACATCAATGCGGAATGGCAAATCTGCATATGGTATGCTTGGCCTACATCGCCAGAAACCACGCTACGCAATATCTGCAACAGTACACTGACGAATCCATGGTATGCTTTACGCGAATCCGTTGAACAACTCGAACATTATTCGATTCGAATGAGCGCTTACTCAAACATGTCATCTCAGAAATCAACACCCGTCAAAACGTGTAGTATTCCCACTATTAGTTCCTCACTAAACGACAGATGTTTAGTGTATTCAGCTTCTTAAAAATTATAACCCTTTTCTAACCACCATAGCGGAAGGGTCTTCGGGAATATACAGCTGCGATATTCAGCATGACCCTCACCAATCCAAGCATAGCCTCCCAAGCTGAGAAGGAGCTCGGCATTTCCATCCGAAAACAGCTAAGTGGAAACCGGTGCCAGGAACCATTGGATTAGTGGTAGCAACACGATTCTTCATGATTCGTGAAGATAGATCGACCAAGTATTAAAATATTGTAGAAATGATACCACGGAAACAAAAGTTGGAGTATCCACAATTAAACAAAGTATTACATTATTACAACCATGTTGGCTAGTTTCCTATAAATGAGAAAGTGTCTATGGGAATTTGCCAAAACAGATGACCTTCTCCAACCTATTCATTACTTACTTATTTGGATAATGGGACGGCCAGTTCTCACTGGTTGTGCAGGCCCCAGCAAAACCTCCATTCTTTCGGACTTTTGCTGGTTTAGCCATTGTGGTTCCCTGGAGTCCCGCGGTCAGCCAAGCGAAAGTCTGCCACGGGTCGTCACCATCGCAGACAGTTCCTGTCCTTGTGGATCAGAGGGAGATTTGTCACCACGTGACCAGTTTGATACCAGGACGGTAACTGGGCTTTCTGACGGAAACGCTGGACTTCTTCTCGGCTTGGAAGACCCTGACAGGAGGGTGAATCCTCCTGCTGTACATGGCAGCCCGACACACAGGCACACCTCCCAGCCCCTATAAGATGGTAAACCATGGTGAGGAACCTATTTGTTTAATTAATGGTATTGTAGGGCGCGTGTAGCGCAGCGGTTTGAGACACCCTGCAATACACATAGGATAAATCTCCACTACCAAAAGTCACCAAGCCTTCCATCCCTCAGGGGGCCAGCAAATTGGTACCAGACTTGTCTGGGAGGATAGTAGTACCAGCTTGATACAACGATAGGCCACTGCGAGTCATTGTAACGGCCATGTATGCATTCAATCACCTCGAACGATGCTAGTTAAGTCGAATGCATGGCACATCTCTGGGGGATTGACCAACGCCGAAAGCTTTTTACAGCAGTCAGTCATCGGTAGTTAGGTTCTTCTGGTGCAGACATTCGGTTTCCTCATTGGATGCAGCTCGAACACCATAAAAATTATTATAACTCCCAGTTTCTCTGGTATTACTTTACCTGAGAACATGACGTGCGGTATATGCTTACGTGTACACTGAAGACGTTCATCAGTTTAATCCACTTCCCTTTCAGACCAGGCATAAAATCCCTCTTGGTCCGCATACCCACCATCCCATTTCGTATACCCGGTTAACAATTAGTTAACTGGTAACATAGTAATAAAACAATACCCATTACAATAGCTAGCAACGATAATAAACAATAACAGATAAAACGAATACAGACAGCAAAGGAAAGTAGCGAAAACTACGACAGTATCACTATTTATTTTTATCACCCCTATTCACATTTATAGCGCGAGACCCCAGCATTTCCGTAATTCCGTTCGTTGTTTCACATCCGTCATCCACGAAGGTCTGACCTGCTACTTGGGACATTGCTTTCTTCAAGAATTTCGTTAAATTCTGGCCGAATTGATTCCTTATAGAATTTTGAGATATGCAGTATCTCCAGGTCGTCAGCACAGGACGTTAGTGGTCTTTGCGGAACAGAGGAGATTTCGTCAGACAAACCATGTACCGGTTTGCTGATACCGAATGGATAAAAAGAGGGCTTAATTGGGTCGAAACGTGATAGAACGCGCGAGCATGTATTTTAGATGTCTAACCACTACGCTTACCCACAAAAAGGATTGAGCTCTCGGCATTGATCAATCCTGCGGGATGCGCCAATCACTCGACATCATTGAAAATCATCGGAGGTGATTGAATGCTTATCTGGCCCTTGCAATGACTCGCAGTGGCCTCCCAATGTGTCCAGCTAGTGCTGTTATCCTTCCAGACAAGTCTGGTACCAATTTTTCCACCTCGGGAGGATGGAAAGCTTGGTTGGGCATGGGCGCATGGATTGATTCCACGTGTCTGACAACTCTGCGCTACACGTAACTTACAAATGAAATATACATATACTAGGGACAACACTAGAGTGTTTATAAAACAGTGCGCTAACCGTTTGATCAGGTGGTTGCCTCGTCTTCTGCGGATCCAGAAATGGCCGAGAATCTGAACAGACGTCAAGGAATCCTACGACCAACAGCACATGTTTGTTTTTCTAAACTAACGAATTTCTACGAAAGTCTAGCTTAGTCACCAATCTACTGTTTATTTAGCAACGTATAGTGACCATCATACGAACCAACAGTAAAGTTCGTTCGGTGGCACGAATCGAAACCAATTCGTAGACAGAACGTTTTCTACAGAAATCAGCGTCAGATACAACATCTTCGATTTTAATAAAACTTTATAATCACATTTCTTTACACCACAGCGTCGCAATTTATAAATCCAACAACATTTATTCACGATACTGTAAGAGAATGTCACGATAGTTAGTAAAAACGACTTCTGCATTCCAAAAAATTGCTGGAAACGTTAAATAGTATCATCTAACAAACCATAACATACTTGTGACTTCATTACCTGTAAATATACATGATGAGACAAATCCAGCCGGCTTAAACTAAGGTACCTGAGAATGGTTTGGTGGTTTTATAATAACTGGGATATGTACTTTTCTGATGGTCAGTAAGCGCGCTCCGTTAGCAATAGTGAGTCCTGCAGCGATTAACCTTATCTTCACGAAAAGACCGTCGAGTAGTGGCTGATCTGTTTTTGTTACGAACATCGTTGTGTTGAAATATTACTGGTTTTACCTGTACTCAATAGGACTACTTTAGGAACCATGATTCTGAGAAAAATAATGGTCAGTATTTCAGGAAAAGTGCGGTGAATGATAGGATGACAGGATGACTAATCCGACTTTTTGTTTGACTTTGCTTTTTCTTTACTGGATGGTATCAATCAGAACGTAACAAAGCTTTCGTTGTTTACCAGTTGTTTCTATTTCTTCATTGTTTTGTATGCGTATTTCTCAGTTTGAATGATTGATGACTTCCTGTTGTTTCGTTGTCGTAAACCCTCTAATTTCACAGCAGTAACCTATTGTTTCAGGGTTACCGGAACTTGATTAAGTGCTGGTTCGAACCCGCTGCGGGCTCACGAGGTGTCTCATCCCTCTGGGGTCGGGAAATTGGTACCAGATTTGTCCGAGAAGAAATCGTTGTCTGGAATCCAGCTGGGGACGCGCCAGTTCGGCTATCGCAGGACTACAGAGTGATTGAACTCAACCAGAACTCTACAACATTCAGAATGAGATGAAAATTGTCAAGCCGGAGCCACACGTAGAAGTTGGCAGACCTTCGTGGATGAGGGATTAGAGGAAAACAATGGAATGTGACAAGTGCTGGGATCTGCACAGTAGACGAGAAGGGTCGTATAAAGATAAAAAAGAGCTTGATGGTTCACTCTAAAGTAGTTTTGTCGTAGCTCTTTCTTTTGCAAATGTTTAGGCAGTCGATTGTTTAACAATTTTTTGTTGCTTCAAGTTTTTTTAAAATCGTGCTTAGTAGTATTTTTACGTAATTAACCGGTTATCACCATTTGTAGCACGGATGTTTAGATATGGCTCAACTTGCAACTCGAATGGTTTTGTCTTCTCTTTCGAAACGGACGTTCATTCATCCTACCGTCGTCTCGCATCGTGGATTAGCCACAGAGGCGTCTCCCGAAGACTATGGTTACTATCCAGATCCCCTTGAACACGCCACCGGTCGTGAGAAGAAGATGCTTTTGGCTCGCCTCGCTGGAGATGACGTTAGTTTTTAGCTCATAAAATTGTTCAGCATCATCTATTCGTGAAGGTCTCATGATATAAGTACCTTATATCAC
Source organism: Angiostrongylus cantonensis (assembly GCA_009735665.1). Lineage (NCBI taxonomy): Eukaryota > Metazoa > Nematoda > Chromadorea > Rhabditida > Metastrongylidae > Angiostrongylus > Angiostrongylus cantonensis. Next base: position 465,651 of record MQTX01000049.1, read on the forward strand.
CAATATTACACACCCTTTACCATTTCCGAGTTAGGCCAGGGTTTCCTATGTATTTTTCTATATTAGTGTTCGCAAGATGTGCATGTAGCGCAGTGTTTGAAGGCACCTTGTAGTACATATGGGATCGATCCCCGCGCCCATGGCCCACCAAGCCCTCCATCCCTTCGAGGTCGGAAGATTGATAGCAGACTTGTCTAGGAGGATAGCATCAGTGGCTCGGTACATCGGTACCACACCGCGAGTCGTTATAAAGCCTCCAATGATGCTTCATGAAGTCGACTGCATGGCGCATCCCGCAGGGATAGATCGGGCTCCTTTATCCTTTTAGTGTTCGCGAAGCTGACTTCTTATGATAATCTAATGAAAAATTGGTTCATTTTCTACGTTTGGAATTGTTTGACGAGTATTTACCGAATCATTTTCTTCCAGCGCTACGAACCAAAAGTGTACTATCGTGCAGAATCGTCTACTAAGGACAGACCAAACTTGGTACCATCGCACTTCCCCGACAGAATCATCGGATGCTTGTGTGAGTATAACCAGCATTATAAATCATGAGGTAGTGATCATCATGAAATAACATTCGTGGAGATCAAGTGTGTTTTTCTGGTGATTGTTAACGTTGAGGGAACTGTGACATCATTTTTGTAGCTTGGTTTTAATGATTCCCTTTAATTTTCACCTTTTCATTTGAATGCTTCTTTGACTAATTTTGTGATTTCTTCTCTTTACACCTCCTTCATGGTTTTAGCTACCCTATGAGTATTGTTGCTCGTTGGGCCACGGTTTGCGACCAGTTTCCTGCCAGGTCATGAAATTAGAAAGTCCTGTATTTGCATTGGGAGGAAAAGCTAAGAACAAGTCTGTGCCACAACTCGACACCGTGCTGTAATAGTCCTGATTACAAATTGATAAAACTTTTTCCGGTCCGTAATCCTACGCGTTTTGTTACATTTTGGGTTTAAGGTGACAAAGTGCTTTGCCTAATAAACAAAGTGCGAACCTTCATGTATGAGAGTTCTTGTCATAGTAATGATGGAATCTCTTCCATTTGATTTCTTCCCAGTCGAAATCTTTTTACGGGAAGAAATAACAAAGTAATCACCGAAGCATTGCATGTTAAAAACAATCAAGCGCTAGAGACGGTCAAAAAATAGAGTTCAAAAGCTCGCACTTGACATTTACGCGAAAGCTATCTAAGGGTCATCGGTTATATTTCCATCTTTGCTTTTCTAACCACTTTGTGGTATAAAGTCTGGGAATAAAAGGGTCATTTGAGTGATCCATTCCTTTTTTTCTTTTTTCTTTTGTAAAATCCTCTCTAGAATCTGAGTGTGTCAGTACCGCCTTTGAAGTTTGTGCCGTATCACCATGCATGAGTCATCGTATTGCTCACATTCCTTCCGAGTGTCTTTCGTTACAGGTTTCTTGTTATACTTTTTGCATTCGATCAGTGGCTTCTCTATGACAGCTGTTGGACTGGAAGTTGGTCAAGATAGATTGTTCGTTACACATTAAAATTTCCAGAGAAAAGAAGAGTTTTCGAACTAGTTTGTTGCTTGGTAATGAAGCCGTTTCAAGAGAAGAGGCTAATTGGACATATCTTGCCAGAGATACAGTTGCTAGTAAGATGAGTCTAAGACATTACTGTGCGCCTATCAAT
>MQTX01000049.1:467368-518179 GCA_009735665.1 Angiostrongylus cantonensis
GAGCTTTATCCTTTTATCCTTCTACCGTTGTCATCTAAGTTTTGGTTGCTGTTATTGAAACAGTCTGAACAGAAGTGTCTTTTGCATTTATCTATAACTGGGCTGCTGTGTATGCCACCATATGCAAGATGGTGATATGCCATCGATTCAGGGTTCCTGAGTTATATTGCTTGACCAATCTATGCTGACCTCATTATCATCACTTGCTTTCTCGTCTTTCGGCGTTCTAACTCCGTTGAGGGAACACGAATAATTCCTCATTCTCAGCGTTCTTGAAGTTTTGCAAAGTTATGAAAAACCGTTCGAGAATGGTGTTGAGTTTTTTGTGTGGCCATCAAAAACGCAGTGCTTTATTATACACACTTGTTTGGATACCTCGATCGCGTTTCTTCGCTGGTGATACAGGCCTTAGCACAAGTTCCATTTGTTTTTTTTTTCCTTGCACAATCGTTGTCTCTGACAGTGAGTTGCTCTGAACATGGTAACGCCCCATTCTGTAATCCTGAAGTCGTTACTGTTTCCAGGTTATGTTATTTGACGTTGACCCGAACACATCTATGAGATGGTTGACGCTAGCCGCGAACGCATTTACCGATTGTTTGCGTAATATTCCAGGTGGACGCTTGAATTTTCCTGTTGTCCATTTTGTCCATTCTACCGTTCTTTTCATCCATCTATCACCTGTTCTTATTATGTGACGGGCCCATATGTGTCGCGCTGTTAACGTATATCCTCCTGTTTTCCAAAGATAAGATAGATTTCGAAGATCTCAATTGCACATCCGGGGCACACATCGTTCAAGCGCTCCATGTGCGGTGCGTAGAGAGTTCCTGGCCAGGTTGAAGTAGCAGCCAAGCAGCCAGCATCTGTGACTTATTGTAACCTAAAGAAAAACAAGTCCTTTTGTGGTGCCACGGCAATTGTGTTAGGATCGGTCTAAGTGGTACAAAGAAAACACAATATTTTAGTAGAGGGATAACTACTGGAAAATGAAAGGATGGATAGTAATTTCGCAAGGGTCATTAGTTACCATTTGGAATGATTATTCATAATCTGTATGTTATGAAATAAGTGAGCATGGACTTTGCCCTAGAGAACGGTTCTAGGAGGTCTCCGCCTATTTATTCAGAGTGCTGTTTTGCTAATTTATTGATTGTTGTTTACGATAATTAACCATAGTTATCAACTAAAATGGGTGGATGTCTAGATGCACTCTAGTACATGTTGCAGTTGTAAGGTGAAAAGTACAACAAAGTGAATATGGTTGTCTGTTGGTATTTGGGGTGACCACTCCTAATACAATGGACTATTAGCTGGACAGTATTTCTATACAAAGAAGAAGACCCACAAGGCGTTGAAAACCGTTGCTCGACATTCTTCCATCATGTCTGAGCTATTTCCTTGGTGGTTAGCGTGACCGGCTCAAGCCTCACATTATTATATTATATTATATTAGCGCGTCTGGTGAAGAGGCGAAATTTAGCGTCCCACATGCACACGACAAAAAAGTGTCGGACCTTGTCTTATATAGTTATGCTCCAAGAAGTTTTAAAAAAAAAGCCTGATAGATGGGCGAATAAATAGAGGAGCTTGTAAAATAGTGATGGTGGATCGGTCTTGTGTTTACTTACAAGAAACACGAGTACTTTGAGATATTGCTTTATGGCAGCTTATCAACGTGTATGTTACAGGTGAGCCCGATTCGGGTCACGTCAACTTTATGATGATTCGTAAGGGAACTCCGAAGAGGTGCGAATGTGGACACTGGTTCAAGGCTATCGATGCAGACCCAGAATCCGTTTAAATCGTATAGACTATATAGTTTAGTTTGTAAATGAAGGGTTCTGTTTTTCAATGATATATTTTGTATAACTGGTGTAAGCAACAGTAGTTATCTTATTTAGTACTAGAGAGTGTTTTCAGTATGGTTCGTAATGAATTCTTTTTCAAGTATTGAAATCGGTGAAGTTTTCTTTACACATGAATACGTTTGTCGTTATTGATAGTTATATCTTTCTGGTGGAACATAGAGATCTGTGGTCATTTAGTATACTGGCTCTCGAAGATCTGTAAGTTCACTATTTACATCTATAAGCCGTTCTCACTGGTTGTGTGGGCGCCAGCATATTTTCCATTTTTTCGGAGTTTTTCTGGTTTAGCTGTTGTGGTTTCCTGGGGTCGTGAGGTCAGCCTAGTCAAAGTGTGCATCGGGTCGTCACCACCACAGACAGTTCCTGTCCTTGTGGATCACAAGGAAATTTGCTACCGTGCGACTGGTTTGATACCAGGGCGGCGGTAGTGAATTCCTATGCATAATAACTTACAACTTGTACTAGCCGAGTGATACTACTTATGTTTACAATTCCACGGATCTCCATATGAGAGACCTCGAACCAGTTAGTCGCGAGGATAAGTGGCACGTCCCCAGGTGACAGGTGGGTGATTAATCGCTGATCAAAAGCGAGCTTTGCTTCCCTGAGACGCAGGTGGATCCAGGGGGTGTACTCCCTGTTTCTGCTGCGCCGATTTGGCACATACTTTCTGTATTTGCTAGGCGTATTCATGCATGCGTGCGTGGGTGCGTTCTCGCTTTATGCGGATTGCATTGTACGAGTCAATTCGGCCATAAGCCTGCAATCAAATGACAGGGAAGTATATCGGAGACGGTTAGCAGTTGCCTCCAACACATAAGTTCCATGTCCATTTTGGGAGAGCATGGCAGGCTACCCGTGAGTATACCCAGAGCCCAGCGAGCTATGCGTGGGTATCATAAGAACCTAAGGACACTAAAAGAAATGGACTTTATTTTCCTGAGCAGGAAAGAGCCCAGATCCCGCAGAGTTGGATAAGACGAGTACGGAGAGCCTGCTAAAATCCCAGGGCCAATGGAAGCAGCCTGGATTACAGAGAACTATGGTGACAATCTGTACCTACAGTGCACGCACACTTGCATCCGATCCCTCGATAGAAGATTTGTTCGTGCATTCAAGAAGGATAAGGTACGATGTCATCGCCCTGGCCGAGACGAGACGACGCCACCCATTCAGCGCCGTCTATGACACCGGAAAAGAACTGTTCTGCGGAACATGCGACAGTAGAGGAGTCGGCGTTCTCGTCAGCACGAGTCTGTCCATGAGCATCGATTCATTCGAACAGCTTACAACGCGAATTGGACGTTTAGGTTTAAAAAGACGCGGATCAATATCAGCTTTGACAGTATTCGTTGTTTACGTCCCGATATCAAACTATGACAAAGAAGAAGTCGGAGCGTTATACGTGGACTTGGAGAAGTTCTACAGAGAAGACAATACATTCTTCAAGGTCATCATTGGAGATTTCAATGCCAAGATTGAACCAAGAAGAACGTCTGAAGAACGTCACACTATGACCAAGGGATTAGAATGGAACGAGCAGGTCGAGCGGCTGTCTCGGCTCATTCAAAATCTGCACGTTAGCGCTATGAAAGCTGAGTGTTCGTAAGTCACCAAAAGACGTCGGTCTCCAGGAATGGTCGAGCTAATACGCCAGCGTGGAATCGCACAAGCTGCAGGCAACCGGGAACTAACGTCTGAGCTTGCGAAACAATGCAGACAGGCGATAAAAGAAGATCTTAAAGAGAGAAGAGCAGCAGTAATGGTCGAAGCTGCAGAGGCTGGGAAAAGCATTCGCAAAGCTCGCCGAAGCTTCGCCAATTACAAGACCAAGATGATTGCACTCCGACTCCCAGACGGAACAATAATAGCGTCCAGAAAGGCAATGGAGAAAATCATCCACGAATACTACTCAGATCTTCCATCTTCTTCCATAGCCACCCCCACTTCCCGTCATGAAATAAAAGAGGATGGATATGTTGTACCACCGGTTCTCCCTTCCGAAATCCATGGGTATCTAGCTTAGGCCTAAGCCTAAGCCTAAGGGTGGGTGGGTGGGCATGGGTATCTAGCCATTTCGTCGGTGAAAAATCGAACAGCACCAGGTCCGGTTGAGATAAGATCAGAAGATATGAAGAACCTTCCGCCAGTCCTCGTAAACACACTGGCTGGACTCTTCACACGTTACCTGTTTGAATGCAAGGTCCCTAGTCAGTGGAAGACCAGTAAGACCGTGTTATTGTTCAAGAAGGGTGACTTACACGATATAGGCAGCTATCCCCCAATCTGCTTGCTGTCTGTCGTTTACAAACATTTCACTCGAGTCATTAAAAGGATTGGTAGCACACTGGATGAACGATAGCCATATAAGCAAGCAAGGTTTCGAAAAGCGTTTTTGTACGATGGGCCAGATTCACATGATAACAAGGCTTATTGAGGTATCACGAGAATACAAGAGACCGCTCTGTCTCGCTTTCACCGATTTAAAGGAGGCCTTTGACTCAATTGAGATAGAAGCAGACATGGAAGCCTTTGATAGTCAAGGAATCTCTTCTCAGTACATGAAGATTCTTCGTCAGCTGTACAAAAATATCACAACCAAGGTATCACCATTCTACAACGATATTAACGTTGACGTCAAGAGAGGAGTTAGGCAAGGCGATACGATCTCGCCAAAATTATTTACCGCCACCCTCCAGAACGTCATGCGAACATTGGAATGGGAGAGCATGGGAGTGAAAATCGATGGTCGGCAATTACACCATCTTCGTTTTGCTGATGATGTCGTCCTTATAACACCAAACATTAGCCAAGCGGAACGTATGCTTGCAGACTTTGATAAAGCGTGTGGAAAGATTGGTCTTCGACTAAATCTCGCAAAAACGATGTTCATGAGGAATGGATTAGTTTTATATGCCTCATTCACGCCCAGCGGAACGAATATCTCCGAATGCTCCAATTATGTCTATCTAGGTCGGGAAATCAATATGATGAGCGACTTAGCTCCAGAGGTGAGCATAAGGAAACGAGCGGCTTGGGAAGTTTTCAAGAGCATCGGTGATGTAGTGAAGAGAACAGAGATCACCCGACTCCGTGCCCACTTTTTCGACCCAACGATACCTCCTGACCTAACGTATGCGTCAAAAACCTGGTCGCTACGTAAGCAGGATGAAAGATCACTCAACGTTATCGAACGCGCAGTCGAAAGGACGATGCTAGGAGTATCCCGTTTCACACAAGTAAGGGATGGGATCCGAAGCTCCGATCTACGTCAACGATCGAAAATAAAAGATGCCGTTCTATACGCCAAACAGTCGAAGATAAGGTGGAAGGACGCGTATTGCGTATGAATGACAACCATGGACAGCCGTTAGTGACTTGATTCTTTGGGATGTCAAAGGTACTGCAGAAGGCCACCGACCCGATGGTCAGAGTTCTCACGAAAGGCCTAAAATAAAGATATGATTCTCGACGAGTCCCTATAGCGAGCAGAATCCACTGGGCTACTCTTGCACACGACAGGGAAAAATGGAAGATTTAATGGCGCCCGCGCGATTCACTCCACGATCAACGGGACTGCAGGTGGTACAGGTGATGTCTACAATATTATAATTTTCACTTTCTCGTATGATGTTTTAGTTTAAATCTTAATTAATTTAAATTTAGTAGTTTAAATCTCTAATTTGTTATGGAATCAGTTCACTACTATTTAAGACTTAGGCATGAGAATTTGTAGTGAAGATGTGAAGGCTGAAGTTTCTTAGTAACAAACGAATGTGCATAGTTGTCTTTTCTTGGTCAAACATATGCTCCTCATAGGTTTTGTTTTTAGTATTTGCATATTTTCTGAATGGAAGGAATAGGATTTTCAGGCTTCTCATGTTTCGTCGTCCAGTGGTTCGTACAACGAAACTCCGACATTCAGCTCGTTTTGCCGCTAAAGAGGCAGCTCGAGTTCTGGATGGAGCTGAGCGCTCGTCTTTGACAAATCATAAACTGGCGAAACTCGAACAAGATAACGCCCATGAAGATCCACATGCGAACATCGTATGGAGGAAGGATCTTCCGAATTTTGAAGATGAAATGATCGGTGGACCGAAAAAGAAAAGCAACCGAAAGCGTTCCTCTACGGCAGCGCCTTGCGGTCAAAACCAACCGAAACGGAAACGGAAGTTTCGTGCTAGACGATTTCGGAACTTCATTTCAGCTCTTGACGAGGCTAATCAGAAGTACCGGAAGAATAAAAGACTTTATCGAGCGTTTTTTAAGGCTACAGCACCAGCGCCAAAAATACCTGGAAGGAAATTTTGTGCTCCATGTGGGGACGTGGGGATATATTCATGTATGAGGTGTGGAACACCATACTGTTCAATACCATGTCGTGATGTTCATATGGACACGAAGTGTGAACGATGGACTCGTTAAGTGTTTTTCGTGCTTATCCTGCTTATTACACCATTTTTCCACATTTTCTACGGGTTTGTCTTGGGATGTATCGCTGAAAATCTCTTTCATAACGGTTACTCTAATATTTATGCTCTATACTTCACCTATTTGTTCTTGTAGAATCAAGTGTCCGCTCTGAGGTCACGACGTTATCGTGATTCTATATTTATCTTGTAGGTGTCACATACTGGTCTAAATGTCTGCTTCTTAGCTTTGGTTTGTTTACAACAACACTACAGTAAGTTGTTCTTTTTTATAGTCAGTCGGTTTTTTCGAATTCGAATGAAGATTTAGGGATCTTTGTTATTAACGGGAGCATGGGGCATCCATAAGGTGGGTGGTTCTCCTCTCTTCCTCGTCCGTGCTACTAGCTACTTACCTACAAATGTTATAAACTAAAACACCTAAGACAATGAGGGCACAGATTTCGGTATGCACATAGAGGGTTTAAACGTCATTTGTTCTGATCCACTTTGTTTCCAGTGGTTTCTTATGTGGCACAGAGTTTGCTGTGCTGGATTGTATGCGACCAGTGACTTCCACATCAAACAAATTCCACACAAACAAAAGGCGTGGTTTAAAAAACGTATACGCTTTAATTTGCAATTGATGTTCTACAAAGGGCGCTTGTGGCGCAGTGATCTGAGGTGCCCTGCAACACACACGTGGATTCGATCCCGGCGCCCATGGCCCACCGAGCCTTCCATTTCTCCGGGGTCTGCAAATTGGTACCCGAATTGTCAGGGAGGATAGTAGCAAAGCCTCGATACGCCAGTAGGCCGTTGCGAGTCATTGATTAGTTTTACAAAGAACTATGTGAACGGCATAGGATGGTAAGAACGGTACATTGTTGATGAGGGCACGAAGATATGCAACTGCAAAAGTTTGTGTGTTAAAATATCAGTTACAGAAATAAAAGTCCACTAGGTTTGTGGAGACTATCTGCCTTATTGGTTCAGGAAGTATCATCAATGGTTTCTAATAGAAAGCCGCCGCGAGTGCAGCGCAGTGGTTAGAGGTTCGTTGTAACACACGCTGTCCTTCATTTGATCTGGCGTCCAGGGCCCACCTATCTCTGTCACCTCATAATCGGTAAATTGGTAAAGGACTCGTGTGGGAGGATATCAGCGCTGAATTCATACATCTGTAGGGCATCGCAAGTTATGTATAGGTCAGTTATGCCTTCACTATCCTGTAACGATGCTTAGTGAAGGCCAATTCATGTGATGCATCCCTCAAAGGTTGGTGTATACACAGCTTTATCCTCTGTTTTTTCAATAAAAGTGGCTTCTCTGTCCTTTCCTATTTGACGAACGTAGTGTACAATGTGCATTGGGCTCAATGCAGCCCGCAGTTGATTGGGGACTGAGTGTTGTCTCGTGATGCAGACAACGATAACTATACGTTGTAACGAATTTTACAAGATAAGCGTTGAATGGTCCGCACAGGTTGTTTCCTGCAATGTGGGACTTCATCAAAACATAGAATTCCTAGGAAGCATCCATATTAGAAATTATTTCTTGCGGAACTTTAGCAGGGAACTTCTATGAATGCTCGATAGCCAGGGTGTTGGGATGTTAATTAGAACAAAGACTTACTGTAATAGCTTTTATGTTGTTCGTTCTGATAGTCCAGAGGCATGCAAATATCAAGGGTCGTGGTAATGAACATTGGATGAGTTACAGGACTACGGTAGTCTTGTACTGGCAAGCAACCCCGTGATTATTGGGTATTGCTTTAACTGAGTCCCAAACACGGTTCTCTTTAGTGGGGATGTTACACCTGGAGCACTAGTATCTAAAGTTTTATGCTATTGTGTTAAACAGACTTAGAAGTATTAGCAAATTTGAGAGCAATACATATTGTGCAAAGTGAACGAAAATGGACATTGTTACAATCTTGCTTAGAAGACATTGTGTAAAAAAGAAAGCCAGAAAACTAAATTTCTGAGCATACGGGGTCAAAAACTTAGAGAAGGGCTATTAGCGAATGTTTCAGTTGGCACTAAGATATGGTCAAGAATCATTTCAGGCTAAGGCTAAAACATGGTCAATTCTGAACGTTCAAGACAACTTGACAATAACACAGCGCAAGAAGAGACTAGCAACAGGATCACTAATTATAATTCGAAATATCCACTGAATAAACTAGTCTCGATATTGTTAATATTAGGAAGTAGAGATAAAAAGATCAATATTAGGAAATACTATTGCTAAAAAAACTTGTCCTAACCCCGCCACGATCCTCAAAAAAAAAAAAAAAAAAAAAAAACTCGGGAGCTAAGTTTAACCGAGGCGGCGTACCTCAATAATACGTTAATGAAGGTGCTACGAAAAATATCCCCTCATAAACTAGTAGAGAGTCCTTCCAAAAAACAACCTACTGAGACGTACCATATACGATACTATACATAAAACTTCCGTAGAGACTACTACCCAGAGTTCTACAGTAATGAGGAAGTAAAGGAACAACTTTATGCAGATTTGGAGCCGCTTGATTTACTACAACATAATACTATTAGTTTCAAGATAAAACACATTTGCACCTTTTAGAGGTCGTGGTGAAGACTGACATTGAAAATTATACAATGATTCATAGTTGTTGAATTTAAAGAAATTATACACCAGCTTCATCTTCCCTTCATTATCAGTTCTTCATACGACACTTTAAAGTCCATGAAGATGGTAAGGTGGATGGGTAGGGGGGAGAAGAGCAGGAGGAGGAGGAGGAAGAAGAAAAAGAAGAAAAGGAATGTAATGTGTAGAACTACGACATTATACAAAGATGATGTTTTTACACATCACAAGAAGATCTCGTTTCCCAATAACAAGTGATTTCTGAAGAGCTCTGAAGCTTTGACGAAGAATTGAGTTAAAGTGTCAAAACCCTCTAACTGGTATTATTTGTATCAAGAAATGCACCTACAGCTCCAAGATATCCTTCATGCTTCATGAATAGCGCCTCCATACTGCCCTGAAGATGAGGTTTCAATATAATGTTTACATCTTATAATCTTTAAGTGATTAATTAACATTACACACCTAAAATATCTTGATGCTCAACCCTACTTACTTGGATACTAGGACGGATCGTCCTCACTGTTTGTGTGGGCTCAAGCACAATTTCCATTATTTCGGAGCTTACCTGGTTTGTGGTTTCCTGCAGTTCCGGTGGTCACCCAGGCCAAAGCCTGCTCCAGGTCATCAGTACCACAAGCAGTCGCGGCCCTTGTGGATCAGGGAGATTTGCCACCATGTGACTAGCATGATACTAAGACGGTGCTAGATTCTGGTATTAGTTTACTCTTAGCTGGGCTTCCTAGTGGAAACGCCGGATTCCTTGTCAGCTTGGGAGACTCCACTGAGAGAAAGGATCCCACCGCTCTACATTGCAACCCGACTCCCAGGAACAGCTCCCAGCCGCAATAAGGCGGAAAGCGTTGGGAGGGATGTCTATCCATAAGTGACACTTTTTCGCAGCCAATACAACTTCTAATTTATGAAAATACACCCATCTTAATCCTCAACACTCCATGCACCAAAGTGGACGTTTGCAAATAGATCAGTCTTTGCATAAGTACATTTCAAGTAGAAGTAACATACCTTGCTCCAGTAATTTATAGCGTACGACAATGTTCGCATTGTAATAGGATGCTTGCGAATGAAAAAACCGCCAAAGTATATTCGTTTCATGGAATATCGCGTACCATATAACATTGCCATCTGCAAAGAAAAAACTATAACAAATGATACACGACGGCAAAAGTCGTTTCACCTGTCCAATATTGTTACTGATCATTAGCAGTAGTGATTTAGCAATGTCTGATTCTGAAGCTTTGATCTCACAATCTCCTCGAGCGCTAAAATGTTTACCGATCCGACTGCACTTCCCAAACGAACCAGCAATCAAATCACCGGGTAGATTTAAATTCTCATACGAGCCTCCATAAATATCGCACACCTAAACTATGAAGATTCATTACGCTCATCGATATGTCAAATGAAGTAATTAGTGGTAAAATGGCGCTACTTTGATAGGTCACTGATAAACTCCAATGCAAAGGTTCCGTTTCTCAATTTTTTTTTGCACTGACAAAGAGCAAATGCGACAGTGCAAGAAAGGAAAACTTACCAATGTGTCACATTTCCGATGGTCACCTTTCTCCGCCATTAGCAGAAGATCGTCGAAATCTACAATGGCTAAAATAATGCAAGCGATATTAAAGCTTAACAGATGGTGCGTATTCTATACAATCACACGGGGTGCTTCAAGTGGACAGAATGAACTATCTGTATGTCATCTTCTTTCTCACTATTTATTTTGGCACACAGAACCCTTTTTCCATACTTCTTTCTTTCAATCGATAATAAATGTAGTCAATTGCTAGTTTGTCGAACATTGATGTGGTGGGCGTGCCCAGGCTCCACTTTGTACTTAGAAATATATAGAAAAAGTAGTCGGACGAGTTCATTGACCAGTCATTTCACTGGCAAATGATTGTGCAGTCTTTTCAATAAACCTGTCATATGGGCGACATCTGAATTCTTCTGGCTATCAGAAAACTATCGTCTCTTTTCGGAAAACCAGAACATCCATTACACCTGGAAATGAGGCGTCGTCGCTTGCGGCAGAGCCGCTAAAAAGTGGGTCGGCGTTTCATTAAGTGTTAAGAGAATTCAAAAGGTTTGAAAGCGCCAACCCTCACTTTGTGCTGACGTCAATAGATGCCCGAGACCAATGAACGCACCACCCCCCATAGAACTACCGCCAACTCGTTGAAACATCGACGGTGAATCAACCTAGCAAAGTATTTGATTACATAATAATTTGCATGGTTTCACTATTGTAGCACTGTAGATGAAAACTAGTGGAAACTAGTCTTACAATGACCAGAATCTCACTTTAATAACGGAAATTCCAGTTCCAATGTTCACCAGCAGGAACGGGTAGATCGAATCAGTGTCTATTGGTTTGTACTGATATCTGAAAACCGTTTTAGGATACCACATCGACATTGTAAACTAAGAGCTTGTAAAACGTACCGCTCTATTCCCACAGCTTCGTGGTGGTATGTGAATGATTCGTCTTCGTTATTTTGCAAAAGGAAATCACACCCAAAGATAAGAGATCTCATTTCGTCCGTTCTTTTAACTCTAAATATTGTTTCGTAACAATGTGTGCTTCCGAGTGAGCTATGTTTTCATTCGGTGGAAGCCTGACAGCTTTCAATTAAAGAAATCTTCGGATAATACGGCCATATGAGTAGCGACATTAACATCAGGAACCTATAACTTGTAATGTACTTGCATCACAGATAAACCAAATAAAGCTAAGTATGGAAGGATAAGGATAAAGGATAAAGCTTTCGGCGTTATTCAATCACTAAGGGAAGCGCCATGCACTCGACTTCACTAAGCATCGCTGGAGTTGATTGAATGCAGCATATCTGGCCTATACCTACTCGCGGTGGTTTACCGATATATCGAGTCAGTGCTGCTATCCTCCCAGACAAGTCTGGTACCAATTCACCGGCTCCAAAGGGATGACGGTTTGGTTAGACTGGACCGATGGGATCGATACTATAGCTATAGCACGGCACTTCCGAGCATTGCGCCACACACACCCTTATTGGAAGATGTGGAAGGAAGAAGCAACGAAATCAAACATTTATACTTACTTCACTCCCAAAGATTTGTGCATCATTTCCGCGTATTTGAATGATCCACCGCCTGTACAGTGTAAGACATCATCGGATACACGGTCGTGCCAATTCTGAAGAACCCAATCAAATATTCTTCGTAAACTACGATTTGCTGACTCTACATCAATAATACTTGACTGCAGAACAGCAATGCTGATAAAATAACGAGATGTTCATGATAACAGCGAATTTTACTGCCGGGTGGGACCATCGCTAAGTCTGCCGATACTCATCCGATAACAAGAGTACTTCAGATCACGTTGGCATGAAGAACACTTACAGAATAAGAAAAGACGTGGCTTGTTTTCGAAGACTAGATTTTAAAATTCTTCCAAGAAATATATTTCACTATGATCTCGGATATGATTGTTTGAAGCTACAATGCCAAATTTTTCCTGACATAAGTAAGGTGTGATTCATACCGCCCACAATGGATTAACAAAGAGGATCTCATCACCGTCTCACCTCCACTGTCATTTCAATAGCGAAAGTTCGCTGGACTTAAGTAGAACACAGAGTAGTAAACGTTCCTAAAGGTGCGTGTGGCGCAGTGGGCGGAGGAGCACTGCAACACACGTGGAATCGCTCCCCGGGCCTATGGCCCAACAAGCACCCCGCGCGCCTCCAAGCCTTCCATCTCTCCGGGGTCGGGAAATTGGCATCAGAATTGTCTGCGAGGATAGCAGCACAGGCTCGATAGATCGGAATGCCTCCATGAGTCATTGTGAAGGCCATATATGCATTCATTCACCTCCAAATGATGCGTAACGAAGTCGAATGCATGGCGCATCCCTCAGGGATTGATCAACGCCGAGAGCTTTATCCTTTTTAAACTTTCCCAATGGTAAAAACTATCAGCTCAGAAACTACGTAGCATTCGTGCGAAATTTTTTTTAGACTGCTTCTACTAAGACTGAAGATCAATAACCGAAGAGTCTTAGTTAAGAATGAGAGTGATTCACCAGACTAACGTAGCGAATACATGTCAGACGCTTTATCACAAACACAAATGGTCGTGCGGGGTTGTGCTAAAGGAAAACTCACTTCTTTGATGAACTCCAGGCATGCCTCTATTACTGTGAACTTTTTGAAATTAAGAAGCACTTCTGGCTCACCGCCAATGCTCTAAAAATAGCTCAGAGTGGGGTTATCTAGTCATGCAAATATTAACTAAAACTACTCAAGTTGACTATAAGAAACCCACATCTGCACGCTCACAGACTGTAGAATACACGAGCTTGACCAACGTTCCTCCTGAATGTTAGGCAATAAATTTACGTAAAATGAACCTGACAAGATCTTAATATAAACAAAAGGCTAATCCAACCTATGTCGAGTGCAAATCTGCTTTTCTTCACCAATGGTGCAAATCTGGCTTCTTCCGGTAAAACGATGAACGGTGTGGTCGGTTTCTCTCGAAGTATGGGCTGAACAGACCTAACGACGCCATTTCTTACGTCATCTGCACGTCTATAATAACAGCCTTTGATGTTCTACAAGTGAAAAAGTTTGCCAAGCAGTCCACTAGTATATGTTGTTCCCCTTTCACGATGGTGTACGAATGCCTCATGTACTGTATTTTGGCCCACAAAAGCTCGTCTAAGCAAAACTCTCTAAATTAAAACGGTACACCTACCCCTCTCAAGTAGTCAGAAATGAATTGCGCGGAAAAATAGAATCTTAGAACTTACCGCAAGTTGGAGTTTAGTAGTAACTCATCCATGATGCGTCGCACACGATTTCTCTAAGAATCACATGGTCATTGTTGGCAGCAGTAAAGGAAGAGTTAAATCAAACGTGTCACATAACTTTACAAAATCGTCGGTGGTAATACTCGCGCCGATAACTTCTTGTACTCACTGGAAAAGTCTCTCAAAACCTCAAAACGTTTGCAAACCTTTTGCGACATACGCGCTCTTGACGTTATCGGTTCCGATGGGCTTTGTAGCTTATGACTATTTAGAACTGCACAACGTCCCATTGTGGGTTTTGAAGTTTAATAAGAATATAACCGGAAATTCTCCGGGAATCCAAGAACGATGACACCTCAACAACATGCACTTTATTAGACAGGATAGACGAAAGCGAATACAACACGAGAATATCTGGCAAGGCAATGAATACATCTGGTAAACAAATATTTACAAAGAAGACTACAAAGCTCTCTCTGAAAGAAAATGACTCAACTAAGTTAACCCCGTAGATCGACGGCATAGGAATGAAATTAAGGAATGCGAAAAGAAAATCTCAAGACAATGAATGAAATTCATGTACCACACACTACTCAAATCACATGATTTTACGAGATATAGAGTTAGAAACCACCATTACGATCACCGATCGAAGAAGGACAAGTTATTAAGGATAAGGAGAGTTTAAAACACCTGCTTTAGATCGAAAAGAGCAGGTGCAAGTTTAGCAATTGAAAGGTCAACGTGCATAAGCCTAGTTAGCCCTGTACGGAAGCACGAAGACTATGTTGTGAATGGAACTTCTAAATTAAACCTTCGAGTTTGTATCCAACTAAAATAACAGGCCAAATTTATCTAGCAAGAGCACGACTACTACATCCAGCTATAAGTTGAACTAAGGTTAAAACACCTACAGAGCACACTCAAAAATAGGCCGGAATTGTTCCTTAAAGATTTCGAAACATTACCCCTAATTCACAGCGTTAGTAAATGATCGGGGGTGTCGCATGAAAGTAACAGATTAAGATTTGTTCCCCCAAGAAAACAGACTTAAAGGTGTTTTGCAAGCAAGGTTAGTGAAAAAAATAGGGAGTATTGCAGGCATCACAAAAACGATAATGAATTTTGAACTAGCAGATTCATTCATTAAACCCTACAGAAACGAGTAGTGAAAATCATGGTACTTCGATGATAGCATAAACTAGCAAAACCCATTCAGCGCCCTATTTAATCACCGAAAGATAAGACACCTCCATAGACATTCCACAAGTGGCATGATAGGTAACGATGGCGCGATAATAGAACATGGACAAATCAAAAGCTTCCGAGGTTTCGACATTATTCGTCACCAATAAAAAAGTATCGATCAAAACAGTTACCAAGAAATTAAAATAAACAAGTTTAGTGACTCCAGTTCCCAATAACGTTTTACGGACCGCCTTCTCAAGAAAAGGCATCGATCAAAACAGTTACCAAGAAATTAAAATAAACAAGTTTAGTGACTCCAGTTCCCAATAACGTTTTACGGACCGCCTTCTCAAGAAAAGGCATCGATCAAAACAGTTAACAAGAAATCAAAATAAACAAGTTTAGTGACTCCAGTTACCAATAACGTTTTACGGACCGCCTTCTCAAGAAAAATGTTGTAAGAACAAAGTTCACTTGGGTGGCAACACTGCGCATAAATTGAAGTAGTCGGATAGACCTGAAACTTCAAAATGAAAAGTGTGACAAACGATAGACACAGATAGCAAAGCACTACAGGGAGGCAGTAGGCATATTCAGCAAACACAAAGTTCAATAGACTTGTCACTTTGATTATTACAAAATGAAAAATCCAACAATAACTGAACCTTTCCCGACTCAACGACGGCTGTTGGTCCTTAAATTAACACATCTGCGAACACCGGCAAAATGATTTATGGATTGAATCGACTTAGCCTTCTCAGTTATTTTTTAAGCAAACATTCCCAAATTCATATTTAACCTGACTAATTAAAATCAGAACCAAACACTAGCAAATCTAAAGTACTATCAACCAGGTAAAAGCCTCCTTATCCTACCATGAATCTTGATTTTTCAGTCCTTTTTTAGGTTTCTCCTTCCTTAAGGTCTTAAGATTCGAACAATGTCCTGAATGTATAGTCAATGAAGAACTTAGCCTCGTTTATACTAATATTTTATAAAACTGCTCCAAAACTACTTTTTAAATCAAGATTATAAACAAATTTTTGACAAAATCAAAGTTTATAAAATAATGTAGAACACTTAGTCTATGAAAAAATTCATCTGCACGCATGCGCTTGTTACATCCTCTACTGCTCAGGTACCCTAGTTGTACGAGGTTTATTGGTAGTCGTAGAAAAACTATAACGAGAAAGCTAGTGAAGTTGTTAATTTCAATGAAGTACATCTAGTTCACACAATTTGGATAATCGAACTTCAAAATCCCAATAGTAACCTCCGTTACGCCTTACAAAGTACATGACACTTTCCAGAGCTATCATTTTCACGCTATGTTTGTTATAAATCGAAAATTTCCAAAACTCCACGAAAAAATCGAATTAATAAAGGTTTGGGCTCAAGCGTGGCATCTGCTAATACTTGAGATACATTCAGAGACATAATCCCACCCTGCCAAACGAAAGCCAACAAAATAGAATTTCATCGTACAATAATAGGTATGCGCATACCTTCTTGGAAAACGTGTGTAGATTACAATGGGCCATATTTTTAATAATGTATGAAGCAAGGTCGACTTACATCATGACAAACGTTTACAGAAATTTTTGCTTATACACTACTTAATTTCCTGACTACACCGTGAACATTCGCTGACAAACGCGAGAAGAATGCAGCAGGAGAATGCGCAAAAAATTGAGAGAGAAGGGCAGAAAATAGAACCAATGATAAACTAACCGGTACATAACGATTTCGTCAAATCACTTCAGAGTTCCTTTGACGCCTATTACGCTATTCACCGACTCTGGAAATACAAGAGTTTGAGAACTATAACTTATCATTCACGTGAAAACCACGGCTAGTCCATTCACTTCCACAACTATTCGGTAATAAAATGTTCCAAAAATCAAATGTCTCTGATAACCTTATCAAATTATTAGGCAAAAAATGTGTTACTGAGTGACTAGACTAGACTCTACACTAATGCTACAATTGAGCAGATATAATGGAGACATTCCTAGGATTTTAACAGCTTACATGAAAGATTGAACTTCCATTACCTAAATCAGTCCTCTTTGAGATAACTATTTCATGGGCGATTCTACAAATATGGCAAAATTTAGGAAATGAAAACCAGTAATGTTCCTAAACGAGACTCACCGGAAAATATCTAAAGACTATCAACCATTTCACGCTGGATATTCTTGCCTGTGTGAGTTATTGTCTATCAATGTACAATGAAGATCAACAACATTCCTCTCTTCAGTGTAAAACAAGGTAACAATCAAAACATACATCCGCTGTTGTTCTGTTTATAAAGAAGAGGCATTATATAGCAACTATTCTCTCGAAGAGCTACTACCAACACAGCGATTCTAGGGTAAATCTATAGGTGTCA
This sequence comes from Angiostrongylus cantonensis, assembly GCA_009735665.1. Taxonomy (NCBI): domain Eukaryota; kingdom Metazoa; phylum Nematoda; class Chromadorea; order Rhabditida; family Metastrongylidae; genus Angiostrongylus; species Angiostrongylus cantonensis. The sequence continues at coordinate 484,658 of MQTX01000049.1, forward strand.
CAATGTGCAATTCGTGGATACGTACCTATTCGCAATGTTCTACACCTTTCCATCTCGACCTAGCACTCCACCTATCTGCATACAATACCTACACCTCTTTCTCTTGACTACTGCACTCTGCTTCTACGCTTACTGACCTTTAGAGAAATCTAAATCCTCATAGGCTTTCCTATCCTCAGATGCGTTATTCATTTGTGAACGAATAACAAAATCGCATACCGTTCTCGTCTGTCCATACTCATCGCGAACAATATGAAAGTAACCATTTCTCTATCATATCACTTTAACGCTATCGTATGATATATTTCAGCATTGCTAGCGCTCCCTATTGTTCTGTATACCATCTCTATCTACTGATCACGTTATGGTCTCATCATCGCCATTTCATCACTATGGCATCATTACTGTTATAGAAGCGGTTTAATTACCCACGTTCGAGGCCTGATATTGTCATAACAATGAAAGGACCTGAGTGGTAGGATTGCACGAACGAGCAACTTCACTACATATAATATAAGAATGGCCTTACAAGAATAGTATATGTGGTACTATCAAATCTTACTTACTTACTTGATAGTTGAACGGCCCGTCATCACTAGTTGTTACGGCCCCAGCACAATCACCGTTTTTCGGAGATTTGCTAAGTAAGCCATTGTGGTCCCCTGGAATCACGAAGACAGCCTGGCCACAGTCTGCCCTAGGTCTTCACAACCACAGGCAGTCGCAGCCTTCGTGGATCAAAAGGAAATTTACCACCATGCGGCTTTGCTTCCAGTACGATGGTTGACCTTGGTACTGGTTTACTCTTAGCTAGGCTTCCTTATGGAAACGCCGGACTCCTCAGCTTGGGAGACCTTGCCAGGGAATGAATCCTCCGCTGTACATCGCAGCTCGACACCGAGGAACACCTCCCAACGACGACGAGGCGAGGCGGTAAACCGTTGAGAGGACTATCTCTGATTTCATAGTGTTCATTCCTGAACACAAACAAATCAGAGATACTTAAATCAAATAATATAAATACGAAATAATTAAAATGATGAAAACATACAACAATACAATTAGTGACGTAGAATCCAAAACTCGCTTGCTATAGGTGAATGCATCATGGATGTTGTTCAGCATACAGTGAACTATGCAAATTAGGAAGCCATTTTATCTTTGAAAATATAGCTTTTATAGAAAGTGCCTCTATAGAAAGATAGATGATGAACTCAGATTTCTGAACTGAAGACCTTAAAGCAAGGCCATAAGGGAAGCCAAACGCTTTCAAGTTAATTTTAAAAATCTTCACTGTATGTTTCAATGAAGAATAACGTAGGACATGAACGATTTTCTGGTAAGCAAAGTAGGTAAGCAATGAAAGCAGTAAAAATATTCTTTCCTTATTTACAAACGATGGAAATTATCAGTTTGAAATGTTCGTATATAATAGTGAAAAGTTTGAAGTGCTTCGAGGGTAAAATTTCTTCAGTTAGTCAGTCAAATGACTCTGATCTAGCCTAATATTGGCAGACTAATCTAAGCAAATAACTTCAAGGTTTGAATGATATTTAACTGGCCTTACGTGCTTATTTGATGTATCATAAAATAGCATCCCAACGGTTTACCGCCTCATCGGGGCTGGGAGGTATTCCTGGGTGTTGGACTACGATGTAGAGCGGGGCGATTCTTCCCCCTGCAAAATCTCCCTAGCTAAGGAGTCCGGCGTTCTATCAGGAAGGCTGGCTATGAGTAAACCAATACCATGATCCACCACCGTCTTGGTATCAAAGTCGCATGGTGGCGAACCTCCTTCTGATCCACAAGGGCTGCGACTGCCCGTGGTGGTGAAGACCTGGAGCAGACTTTGGCCAGGCTGTTCTCGTGATTCCAGGGAAGCACAATAGCTTAACTAGCAGATCTCCGAAAAATGGTGATTATGCTGGGCCCGCACAATTAGTGATGGTGGGTCGTTCAAGTGTCAAGTATGTATTATAAAATAGCACGAAGACGATTTTTCTGACGATCTTTAATATCTCGGAACTGCATCAATACTAAAGGCATTACAACAGCGTAAAAGATTTCGGTCAACGTACAGAAAGTAGGGCATCATGCATGAACTGGAAGTCGGTTGCGCATTTTGCTATAGAAAATGCCTTTACCTTCTCGTCTCTATTACTAGAACAGGTTGAGTTGTTTTTCTGATCACAATACTGAACATCAAAAAATGTACGTTTAGTACTCGAACTCAATAAAGAACTACGTCTTGACACACAACCACTTAATGAGCTGGTTTTTCTAAGGCTTAAAACCTTCAACAAAATTGTTCCGTACGACGTGAATTCAATGCATAATTTGCTAATGATAGGTTCTTAGATCCGTAGTGCTAATGCTTACGTCGAATGATTACACAAAACCCTATACTGCAAAATGAAGCGGTCCAGTAAAAAGGACAAAAGTTTGAAATTACCACTGGAGAAGGCATAAGGTCCTTCTGGTCTTCGAAAAGTGTTTGTTGCTGCGGAAGTTTCGTCATTTGTTGATACAAAAGAACCGCCGCTGAAACATAACTTTTTAATTCACAAAAGGTTACAAGAGATTCGCCCTATATCTTTCAAAATAAAAGTCATCGAAAAGTTGTTACTACTTTGCTAGACTTTTACAGAAAGACATTTAGTATATGTGAGTTATAGAATAAATGATTTACGGTGGTGCTGATTTTTCAAAAATCTCAATGATTTCCTAACAAAAGTATTTGGAGGGTCGAAGACTTTACATTCAAGAAAAACAACTACATTGCTTTAAACGCATTTCTGATTTCTTTCGAACATTAATTCCGTTTTCCAAAGTCGTTTAAAGTCAAACTTCCGGAAAATTCAAATCAAAACTCAAAGCCGTGAATATCAACGCTGCTCTTTCGGAAACCACTGCGTTCCGTTGTCCGAAATCCGGTTGATTCAATTTATTCGGATATCAATTATTTATTTTTTGAAATACGTGTCTTGTCGACGAGAACGAAAAAAAAACAAAAAAAAAAGGAAAAGAGAAGAAAAAATCATCTATGAGCTCAGTTAGATATCATTATAGTGGAATAAAACTGGTGTTTTGTTAACGAAGTCTTGCAGATAACAAAATTTTATAGCAGTTAATAAAGCTGTTTACTATGAGCACAATGAAAATCAGCTGTCTAGAGTTGAAAGTCGAGATAGTTTTCCGGCATGTACACACTGAAATCGCTCTTATAGCAACGTGGTCATTTTTAAGGCTCCCATTAGTGAAGAATTTCATGAAGAACTCGACTGCCACACTAGCAACGGATCAATAATATATTGGAAAACAATAACGCACGACTGGTAACATACTGCTGGAATGCGGTGCAAGGTCCTAATGAAGGTAGAGGAACTGTTGTCACTGGCGGCAAATGCAGAAGTTGGTTGGAAAATCCATGCGGAATACTGCTGTATGATGAAGGGACCGTTGAATTCACTTGAGGAAGAGGAGAAGAACCGGAGAATGGTGCCCACGAATGCGTAGCAAGAGTTACCTGGAAAACAATAAGACAATATACAGTGTAAAATTCCTGTACCAATCTTCATTTAACCTATCATGTAAAATAAACACAGTGGTTTAATGGTGAGTTTACATGATGTTGTTGCAAACGATTCTAAAAACGATAAACGATAGCTAACGAATTTGGCGCCATTGTCTTCCTCTGATTCAATTTGTGATTCCACGCCAGTGGTTCCTTGCGATGTGAACCCAAAAAGTAGTCATATCAATTGCAGAGTGGACTAGATCACTGAACGAGTAATGTAACGTCTCCCACTACTGTCATTTAATACAGAAGGCTTCTTTCCGCTGGAATAACCTCAAGTCACGCAACAGTTCTCCAAGCACGAAGATCAAACAGAAACAACTACTGTGGATACATGAATCAGTGCGGCTGTGAAGGCAACGGTGCGGAAAAGCGTTAGTCAAAGCAAAGAATTATAACAATATCAAGCAAGCTTGTTGATGAACCAAGACAGCATATATTATATTTAATATTGCACTGTTTTTTTTTACCTTTAAGACTAAGTGCTAACATAGAAACAGTAATCGATTTCTATGTAGACTACCAAGCAAAATACATAACTATAGCTCTTGAAATAGGCTTACTTATGACAGTATTGCAGTATTAAAATAATAGCTCAAGGGTAGAAAACCGAGTGACGCAATGTTTATAGGTGTTGCTACTAATAAGTCAGAGGAAATCTCTAGCAATATTTCCAGACAATAACTGGTAAAAAAACTTGAAAAGTGAAACTGATCAGACTAAATATTGCCAACATTACTAATGACCGGCGGCGGTTGCGTGAGGTCCGGCAGAGGAATATTCGGAACCCCTCGAAACGCTGGCGCATTCGGTGGCGGAATGGCGACGTTGATAGGTGGCGTTCCAATCGCATGTGGGTATTGTTGTTGTGTTGTAATGGTCGAGGCCAAAGGACTAAACAATCAGTTTAGTAACTACCTGTCCAAATCTGAAGATATCTACGAACCAGTTTAATTCCTTCATGTGATCTCGAAGCTGTCATTACATGATGGATGACAACGCAATCATTACAAATGTCACCTCAAAAGGTTTAGAAATCCAAGAAAGACATGTTTTCCTATTGAGTAAGGACTATCGAATACAAAGTAAAACAAAAAACAAGACTAGACTTTTACTTCAAGATATGGTAACAGCGGGTGGACAAGTGAGAAAAACCGCAATGAATTATGTAACAGACAAGCGAACAACTAACCTACTAACATCAACATCATCTGTGTTAGATGGAAGAACTGCTTGAGTTTCTTCTATGCTTTCATCAGAAATTCCACCAGACTTGATATACGTATCAAAGAAGGATTCCGTAATAGTTGTCGGAACATTGTACTCCGTAAGAATGTCGCGTACAATTGCCTCATCACGTTCGAAAACCTTCTTTAAATTACTGAAAATGCATGCAATTCCTCAAAAGAACACGAACTCACTTACAGAGAATATGCAAACAAACACAAATGGTGGAGACAAAACCCACGTGTAATCAGCATGAACCATCTTTTTATGTAGCTCTGCTTCACGAACAAGAAACAAAAGCATTTCGATTGTATTGTAAACATCGCTATCACTTACTAGACCAATCTATAAATGGAAATATTTGATACATACGAGCAATTTCACTGCTAGTCCAAATATAGAACAACTGGAATACCTTAGTGGCAAGTAACGTGACAGACTCAGCCTTGAGCCTATCGAAAGACATGCACGGACGACGATGATGGTCACGATAACGTCGCGCAAGGTCAACATCTTGGTTGACGGTGCTAGACTTCCAGACTTCCGAAATTCTAAACGCCTTCGGTTATATTCGAATAAGGTCACTCCACTTAATTATTACTAAGACAGATTTTTTTTCAAATAGGTCTCAATTAACTAAAAGAATTATCCTCGTCAGTAAATGCTACTGGATACGAGAAAAAGTAAACAAGTAGATTAAGGACTTTTTATATAAACTGGAATTTTGCTGCATGCCAAAGGCTCACGAACATAGACTAAAGAACCGTTAAAGATGGAAATGGCAAGAGAGCCGTTTCAAATGAACACTGACAAAAGATGAAGGTCGAGGACAAAAATTGTAGCTAGCGAACGAGTTGATGTCATTGACCGATAACTACTTGACCACGTCAACCGAAGCCCACTCCTCGACAACGGCAAATCCACTGGATCAATAACGGTAAGTCCGGCGAATGTTTAGGAACTCCAAAATCGAATTGGGAATTAAAAATATAACATTTCAGAGATGGACAACGTATAAACTAGACGGAAACTAGAGGTCAATTTCGTGTCCGTTTTTGTGTAATAAAAACGATCTCACTTATGATTTTATCAAATATGATGGAAAGTGATCTCTGCACGACAACCAACAACTTCCTCGAAAACTTGCGCACACGGAAAAAATTCACAATAACTTCGTGGATTTTGGCGAGACCACTGTAACAAAGTAGTATCGAGAATTCGAAAAAAAAAAACAAAACAAAAAACACAAAAAACATAGCAGTGCCCGCGACTGCTATTCACTAATCGAAAGGAATTAATTCTGCTACATGAAAATGCCCTAGCATATGACGCATGTTGTTAAAATTAGAACAATGGGGTTACGAAACCCTGCTTCCTTCATAACATTCCTTTCCTTGCTATTACTACCGATGAATCAATAACTAGTAGGCCACTTTGAAAACTGTAGTCACAAGTCCTCAAAAATGAATCCACCGCCAAGACAGTACTTTCTTCCTGAACAGAAACGAGGTTGTAAATAACAAGAGTTATTCAAAAATATGCCTGACATTTGGACGCTTTCGCCTTCATCAGAGCCCTGAGAAATCAAATTGACATGAAATTCACTCTTTAGAACGCCTTCATAATGGAATTCATACATTCAGTTCTTTTTGCTTGGGTTATGGAAGTACTTGGTTGACCAGATTGTAATCAACTTGACCATTCTAGGGTCTGAAGAATGAGAAACCGTTAAATCATCAGCCATTATTGAATAAATCTTGTTAATAATAACCTTGTATTAGCTCAAAAAGAAAAATTGCTTTCCGGAACAATGCCTACGTCGTACATCGGTACGGAAAATTTCTACGTGATGTATCACTGTTAAGAACCCATTCAAAGTACTCGATGAGTGTAAATAACCGGACATTAATGACACAGAAGTATCGGAATAAACTTATATCTCGTTGGTAAAATTGTGTGAATTGCAACAGTTCTATGCATATCAATAGATTTGGGCTCCCCAGATCAATCCCGTTGACGAGTGATTGCTGATAAGTGTAAATAACCGGACATTAATGACACAGAAGTATCGGAATAAACGTTGGTAAAATTGTGTGACAGTTCTATGCATATCAATAGATTTGGGCTCCCCAGATCAATCCCGTTGACGAGTGATTGCTGATAGCATTAGTAGATATAAAAGTTGCTGAGAGGAAGGCGAAACGAGGCACCACATGGTACGGCGGTGAACGTGTTAGCCCCCGAAAGGGTAACAGCGCGTTCGGCCTCCACCGCAGGCACCTGCTGTCCAGAGATTTACAAATACCTCAGTGTCATTATATCAACAGAGTTTACTATGATCTGAGATTATAGCTACTCAAGAGAAACGGTCACTCAGTCCTCACTCGCGGAACCTGGAATTTTTCTTATTTCTTGTGTTTTCACTTTCCCATCCAAAAGGCAGAAAACAGTAGAGTAACAAAAACACCTGCTGTTCCAGTTAAAACGTAAACGATCTCCTGCAAGAGGGCGTGCGCGAGAAACCCAACATAAGACAAGTGAAGAGGCATAACTGAATTCTTCTTATTTACAAAGAGAAGAAATCATCTAGTGATGTTCTCGACGATACATACATTGCTCTGCATGTTTCTTTAGCATAACGACGAATAGAAGATTAGCATGCTTAATAACCGTAAAACATGTACAGTAGAACGGAGCATACTATAAAAGAGAAAAAAAAATGTAGCTGACTAGGTAGAAGTGACTTACAACGCCTATTTCTAGGATTCTATGGTCGAAGAGCACAGCTATGAACTATGGGGTATTAATGGAAAAGCATAGACAGTAGCGAATTTCGAAGCCCAGTTGTAACAAGGGTTCAAAGTGCACCGGTGGGACTTTTATTTTAAATAGTATTCTTCCTCTATTCCAACTTGGTTTTACGCAGTGGCATCACTAATGTGAAAATCAAACATTCTTGCATATAAAAGAGAAAAAAAAATGTAGCTGACTAGGTAGAAGTGACTTACAACGCCTATTTCTAGGATTCTATGGTCGAAGAGCACAGCTATGAACTATGGGGTATTAATGGAAAAGCATAGACAGTAGCGAATTTCGAAGCCCAGTTGTAACAAGGGTTCAAAGTGCACCGGTGGGACTTTTATTTTAAATAGTATTCTTCCTCTATTCCAACTTGGTTTTACGCAGTGGCATCACTAATGTGAAAATCAAACATTCTTGCATACAGATGATGCCTATTTGATGTCTTCCCAGACATCGTCGTTTTACGGCGGGCCTCGACAGACCCTCCTGTGTAAATAATCAATTCATTCACAAGAAATAATGAACTTCCACAGCTAAAAAAAAAGTTCAAATCCTTTGCAGAGGAACATGGACGAAATTCTTTTCTACGAGACTGATATTCTGATGAAGACTAGAACCTATTCGTTAAAGAAATAAAAACTACGCTGAAACAGCATCCAATCTGTTGAAAACAAAGTTTTAAGGTTTGGTCCGGCTGCGATATGTTTCACATAGCAGGCAAGAAGTGCTATCTGCTATAACATGTACAAAACAAGAGTACAAGAGGGGAAAAACGTTCTATGCAGAAACGGAAATGGTCATAATCATAAAAGAACGTACTTAGCTTGCAGCACTGGTGAACGACTTAAATAATCCCAATCTCCACCTTTGACAGAGCTTGGATAAGCGTCAGCTACGATTGTTTTGTGTGTGTTATTATATGGAAATAAACGTGTGCTGTTTAACAACCTCGTGATTGCTAAGAGAGAAAACGACGGACTCATAATTCAATGCGGAGGTTAATAGAACGTCGATCCTGGGAACAGTTTGGATACTTACATGGTCCGCTTCTTTTCTTTACCATGCAGCTGTCATCCGTCCAGATATTTGATTGCATGAAGGAGTTCAGCAGGGGTTAGAGAATAGAGAATTTCTTATTTCGTCTTCTCGATGACACAATGAAATTTGTTCAGGCGTAAACTTCACAGGAATCCCATGACAGCTTAGCATGGCTACGCCGTTACCAGATTATCATCAGGGAAGTCACTTGCCTTTGTGGATCGGATAGAATTTTGCTACAATACGACTACGGCTCTCTGAGCGCAGCTACAACGATCGTAAAGGCAGCGAGTCGCAATAATCAACTGTGCCGACGCATCTAGAGAACAATAGAATGGCGAAGAAGCATAGCAAATGAATGCCATGCGAACGGAATAACAATAAAAGAAACATCGTTTTCAAGTATCGTCAGCGCTTCTTTTGGATAGAACGACATGTTCTTCAATAGTATAAAGACATCCAACAAGAACTTAGTAACTATCGACGATAGTCGTAGTATTGGACTCCGAAGCTTCGCAACTCTTCCCAAAGCCGAAATTGCACCAAAAGCAGGTCATGCTGATCATTTGGTGGTTTGCTGCTGGTTTAATCCATCACAACTCCCTCCAGAATGCGGATGAAACGGTTAACACGTAGATGTACGCTCAGAAAATCGAGAAAAAGTACCAGAAATGTCAACCACTGTGTACTCATTGGTCAACAGAAAGACATCAATCCTCCTCCATGGTAACGTACGGCCAAACATCGAAATACCGACGGTACAGAACTTGGACGAGATGGGATACTCTATCCCATCCACCATACTAGCCGCACTTTTCGCCCGCCGACTTCTTCAGAGATTGATTACTTTCTGTATAAAATGCTTCAGATACTCTAAGCCAAGGCCCAAATTGCCTTCAACAACTTCAGCGCCTCCAGAAGGTTAGGATTTTCAGCGACTGGTGGAAACAGACTTACTTTTCTCTAGTCAAATACATATGTTCTAATAATTTTTATTTCGATTAACAAATTTAATTCCGCACCCAGATATGTCGTCTCAAAAATAAAGGCTGAAATCTGACATTCATTTCTGAACAACTCGCATAAGATACTGAAGAACGAAAGGTAAACATGTATTGATCTTCTGTTATGGAGTTTTACGTGAAAGCAAGATGCTCGTTGAAGAGGGTAAATGATTTCAATACGGAAATGTTATGCTCGGAAATCGTCTAGAGTCATTCTTAGCCTCTTAAGGAAGCATAGTTTCACTCAACGACGCAAAACTTTACGCTCCTCTGCTCAAATCGACAGTTCTTTTGAGTGACGCTGGAAAGTTCTCGCACTACCTTTGAAACCCAATGGCGATTCTCTTTGAACGTATATACAAGGAAAACTTCACACCCTACATCTGGTAGAATGTATAGTAGAACGCTGGTTGAGTCGCTTCCCCCTAGAGTCCTCAGATGGCCGGGCTGGAACGTTCTCAATCTGATTGCAGAAAGTGATTTTTTCCCGGACAACTCCGCTACCAACTTCGCGACCTTGGGGCGATGACAAGCCTAGTTTGCCCGGAACGGAATCGAACTGGCAGCACCATGCTCGTGATGACCGACATCACTACCACTGCGCTATTTGCACCCCTAAACACTATAATAAATAGCCTAGTCTGACACTAATCTAAGCATCTAATTAAGTTTTCTCCCTATTTAAAACTCTTCAGGTGTGCACTGTATTCAAATCATACCGTGCGTATAAGTACAGAATCCAAACCATAACAAGTTGTACAGAATTTAACTAATGTGATATAGTAATCCAAACAAGGTGGCGTGTGGAACGGTGATCGGAGGTCCTAGGCAATAAGCATAGGACTGACCCTCGCGGCTCAGGCTCACCAAGCCTTCTATCCCTCCGTGGTGGCAAATTGATACCAGACTTGTCTGGGAGGATAGCAGCACTGGCTCAATACATCGGAGGTCACCACGAGTCATTGGAAAGCGAGCCAGATATGCATGCAATCACATCCAACGGTACCTAATGAAGTCAAGTCCACGGCCTATCGCTCAGGGATTGACCAACGCCGAGAGCTTTACCCTAAACTTAGCTTTTACCAATGCAGAGTGCAAAATGTATTACATCTTACTATACGACCACGCCAAACGAAAGATGGGAAGCTTCGATGTAAGCCACAAACATTATTATTATACCAGTTAGAACGTATTATATCTCTTTCGATTTAAACGTTCCAGGGCGTATATCGTAAATATAAAGGATCAAGGATTAAGCTCTCGGCGCTGATTAATCCTTGAGGAATGGGCCATGCATTCGAACTGATTAAGCATCGTATGGTGATTGAATGCATATCTGGCCTTTACAGTCACTCGCGGTGGCCTGTTGATGAATCGAGCCAGTGCTGCTATCCTCCCAGACAAGTCTGGTAACAATTTGCCGACGTCGGAGGGATGGAATGCTTGGTGGGGCATGGGCTCAAGGATCGATTCCACGCGTGCCCTTTATCATAAATGTAGAAGCATAAATCAAATAGCGTTCACATATAACAATGATCAGCTACTTAAACAAAAGCAAAGGAAAATCCTATATATTATTAAAACAAACTTTCGCGTTGACAGCTGACTAGTGTCTGATTTCACACTGGATAGCCTTCCTATACATACGTCGCTTGCAGAGTCATCATCAATTCCTCCCAATTTATACCTAAAACAGAGAGTAAAAAGTATTTAAAAGCTTCTTCCAAAAACATGTTAAACAAAGTTTGAATAACTCAAGAAAATCCTGAAATAAAACACTAGAATATCAACTACAGCGCTCGGGATCGTTCTGCACATTCAAAACGGCATGTGACCACTTAGCAAACCAAAAAATCTTCAAATAATATCAACGATAAATTGTAAAACTGATTTCATCTAGCGGAAACAGCAGATTGCAAAAGGAAAATTTGTGAAGATACAGCTTTAGGAAGCTATTTGGTAAAGCATCGATTTAAAATCCTTTCACCTTTTAAGTTCCGAATACGGACAAAAGAGTTCTAAATCTAGACCACATACATAATATGGAAAAAATAAATAGAACAGACTAGAAAATGACAGTGAATCAGTGCAAAAAATGCTCGAAATTGTATCGCATCAAAGCGGTCACATCACGAAAAACCGAATTTGACAAAGTATAACGTAAAAAGTAAAAAAAACGAAAACGCTAACCACGTGTTAGAGGCAAGTTTCCGATTCCTCGTCAAAAAATCGGGAACTTAAACTTACGATCTTTTGGTAAAAGTGAAAAACGAAATGCATGTAAAACCCTTTGTTCTTGACGAGGTCCTGGCCAGAGCCCGATTTCCGATACAACGCGCTTAGCTGTCGATAATCACTTGGAACCGTCATTACATTTAGATCTCTATAATAGCGATGAAAAAAAAAATGAAAAAACGACAAATCATCTTCAGCAGACAGAGGTAACGTCTAGAACTGGCGAGGAACGAAAATGATAAGAGCAAATACTCTAACGCTATTATAATAAAGACGTTGTTTTGATGAGCATAGGGAAAAGTAAGTTTCAAACCGACCGTCATTTAATTTCAGTACTAATAAACAATCCTCCCAACGGTTTACCGCTTCATCGTAGCTGGGAGGTGTGCCTGGGTGTCGGGTTGCGAGGTACAGGGGGTGATTCCTCCTACCGGCAAGGTCTCCCAAGCTGAGAAGGCGTTCTGCCTTTCCATCAGAAACCAGCTTCGAGTAAAGCAATACCAGGCTTCACCATCGTCCTAGTACGAAACTAGCTGCATGGTGACAAATCTCCCTCGAATCCACAAAGCCCGCACTGCCTGTGGTGGTGACGACCTAGGGCAGACCTTGACCAGGCTGACCCTGGAATTCTAGTGAGCCACAATGGCTAAACCAACAAATCTCCGAAAAAATGGAGATTATGCTGGACCCGTACAACTAGTGATGACCAATCATCCAATTATCAAGGATCGAGTAAGTAATAATCAATACCTTCATGGACTGTTAACCTAACAAGAAGTTGATAAAGAGACCTGTTTCGGCTGACGTTTCGATACCTTCGTCTTCCTCAGAGACAATGATCCGAAGACGAACAACTGTGGAGCATCAACTCAGATCATCGGCTCTGATGAAGACGAAGAAGTCAAAGCGTTGGCCGAAACACATCACTTCATCGACCTCGTGTTACCGTAACAATCCAAGAAGGTCTAGGAAAAAAATGTCAGTAAACTTTACAAGTAATGTGACACTAGAACTGACTAATCGGAAAACATTAAAGGAATTACAAATGAACGTTGAATTTACAAACATTGGTGAGTTTCTCATTGGGGCGCAAAATGTCAACAGGCCACTTTAGCACGTGCATTACTGCTTCATTGTTAAAAAAGTAAAGGTGAAAAGTATCTGCTGAAGCGCTTAATCGTCATCAAGTATGCATAGCACTCTTTCTATCATCGAGATTTTCGTGGATTTTCTTGTCCTGCAGAGGTTCGGGTTCTGCTTTTTAGCTCGGCATGGATGATGCTGCTTGAAGGTTTATGGCCTTACCTAGGCTAGCAAATATCTCAGAAGAGGATAGTATTGCGATATCCAGACGTTGACTTTGACCTTTGCGTGTGGTTACTATGCTGATAGATCGGGTCGTTCTTTTCCCTTACGTCAATGAAGGACTCAGCTACGAATAGCGGAAACATTTTGCCATCTTCAGGAACTCCGATTTTCCTAAAGAAAATGTCTTTGTTCTTCTCTCTTTAAACATCTTTAGCGTGCGCACGGTGCAGTGGTCTCAGGCGCTCTACAACATACACATGGAATCGATCCTCGAGCCCATGCCCCCCCCAAACCTTCCATCCTTCTGGGGTTGGCAAATCGGTGCAATACTTGCCTAAGAGGATAGCAGCACTGGCTCGATAAATTGGCAGGCCACCGCGACTCATTGTAAAGGCCAGCTAAGCACTCAGTTACCTCTATCCAAACGATGCTTAATGAAGTCCAGTGCATGGCCCATCCCTCAGGGATTGTTCTACGCCGAGAACTTTATCCTTTTTTATCCTGCTAAACATCTTTATCGACCTCGTGTAAGCTTAACAATATAAACACATGTAGAAACGCCGTCTGAAACATCAGGATGGCGAGTGACAGAGGAGATAGTCTTGAGAGCCAACTACTGGAAGACCGCAAGGATGAAGACGAGCCTCCTAAATACTTGGCCGACTAGAAAAATACTTGGCACCTTGTTGATAGCGTAGGAAGTTAACGTAGTTCAAAGTTTTGGACTTCATTCTGAGCAAGACTTCGTGGATACGGTGTCGTGCTTGAACCTTTGTCTTGATTTATATGCACTGGAAACGTTGAAGAACTTTTTCTTCCAGAAATATTGAAGAATCGAGAGCACAACGTTTCCTTACAATATATAAAAAGATAAAAGGATAAAGCTCTCGGCGTCGATCAATCCCTGAGGGATGCGCCATGCATTCGACTTCATTAAGTACCGGTGGAGGTGATTGAATGCATAACTGGCCTTTACAATGACTCGCGGTGGCCTGCCGATGTATCGAACCAGTGCTGCTATCCTCCCAGACAAGTCTGGTGCCAACTTGCCGATCCCGGAAGGATGGAAGGCTTGGTGGGCCATGGGTGCAGGAATCGATTTCACGTGCGTGCCGCAGTGGCGCCTCCAACCACTGCGCCACACGCGCCCTCCTTACATTATATAGATAACAAAATTGACGTTCTTTCGGAGGTATCCAGACTACGATTTGGATTTAACATCATATTTCAAAACATGTAGTTCGTCGTTTTTAGTTGCGAAATTGCCCAAGATACGACATATTCTAAAAAGGAATCTGTCATCTGGGCGCTTATTAGCAGGATAGGATTCACTTCTGGGCAGAATCCTCTCCTGGGCAACAACGGCAGTAATTGAATAGAGTAAGGAGCTGAAGAAGAGCTATTTACTTTTGATATTGGAGGAGACGATAAAATGGAACCACAAATGCCTTAGACTCAGTGATGTCGCCAACGACGTTCCACGACTGCACGATACGAGTGCTGGAATGTTCAAGACGTCAACAAGTTGCCCTACAGATCAACGATGCACCCTGTCCGATTAACAACTGTCATCATTGAGATGAGATATTACTGAAGCAGTTGTTCACATGAATTACAATCTGATTTGCTAACTAAAAACAAAAAACAATACTACGTCCAGCTACATTTATTACGATTCGGCAGTGTATCATGGAAGTCAAGATACTCAGCTGTTACTCTTCGACATCGGCAGTTCGTCAATTGAAACTCAACTGATTTTTGTACAGGTGTATAAAGTTCTTAGCTATCTAGAGAAGTCTTTAAGGATTCCATTTTTGAGGACTTCTCTGCGTTGAGCAATGTGTAAAAGAATTGTTTAACTGAGATTTTTTTTTAAAAAAAAGTAAAGGATCAAGCTCTCGGCGTTGATCAATCCCTGAGGGATGCGCCATGCATTCAACTTCATGGAACATCGTTTGGAGGTGATTGAATGCATATCTGGCCTTTACAATGACTCGTGGTTGCCTATGATGTATCGAGCCATCGAGCCAATGCTGCTATCCTCCCAGACAAGTCTGGTACCAATTTGCTGACCCCGGAGGGGTGGCAAGCTTGGTGGGCCATGGGCCCGAGGATCGAATCTACATGAGTGTTGCAGGCTGCCTCCGACCACTGCACCACACGGGCTCTGAAATGCCGTGAATTGAGATAGAGTACTTAAAACAAAAAAAGGAATGCCTTGCAAAGTTCTACGAAGACTTCTTTCTTTCATGGGAAAGATGACTAGATGTTCAAATTAAAATCATGTTCCTGTTCCTTTAAACAGCCGATTAAATCGACTCGATAAACTAGTAGCGTTCTTCAGTCGGCGTATCATCACATCGAGCAAAGGTCCGTGACGTGGCAGTAAAAGCGTAGAGCGGTGGGCGTTAATCATTCTCTAAGGATTGTTCCATATATTATTATTGAGCATCATAGAGATGACTGAATGAATATTTGGCCTTTACTGTACTTTTAGTCCGTTATTAGTGTGTGAATTTAGTGAATCTCTCCCTCTAAACAAGGATGCATCAATTTCATAACCTCGAAGAGATCAAGGTAGCACGATGTGTGGAGTTGACCCAAATCTATATCTATCGCAGGGGCCCCTCTAACTATTGGGTACGCCCATACAAGATGATTAAGTACTTAAAAGGCTTGTATACACGTAGAGCGCAGTGCTTGGAGGCATCCTACAATACACATGGGATCGTCCCGGTGTACAAGGGTCACCAAGCACTCCATCCCTTCGTGGTCAGCAAATTGCTACCAAACTTGTATGGGAGGATAGGAGTTTTGGTTCGATACATCGCTAGGCCACCGCGAGCCATTGTAGAGGCGAGATGTGCATGGAATCACCTCCAGCGATGCTTAATGAAGTCGAATGCATGGCGAATCCCTAAGCGATTCACCAACGTCGAGAGCTTTATCCTTATACTTAAAAGGCCTAGATACATCGTACGGTAGAGCACTGATCTCATTCTTTCCGTTGTCTGTTCTGTATCACTTACGGAGCTTGTTGGATTCGTGCCTGCACTCCGCTGCATCTCGATAACCTCTTTTCTTCATATTGACACGTTGAATGCTGTCGACCGTGATTTTTTGTAGGATTGTGGAGTAGTTTGTAAGGACATTTTCAACCCTTCACGAAATGCAGCCGTCCTTGTCGATCAGAGGGCGAACTGCTGTGATTAGCAATGAACCACGGCAGCCTCTACGATGGAGTGGTAAAGGTTATATAACAGACGGAACCCGATCCGAAGAATGCGGAAAATAGTGCTGTTGCAAACGATGAGAGCCTGTTGTACATACTGAGATCTTTAGGAAGCCAATTTACGATTGTTACTCCACAATAGATGGTTGCAAAGAAGAACTCTGACAGAGGTTCGAACAGAAAAATAACGCACTTTGCTAGAAAAGTCACGACTGATAAGACGAAAGCACTGCGAACAATGTTGCCTAGCAATGCGGAAGAACTTCCTTCCGAATGGAGAGGATTTTGAACAGTTTAGTGAGTTCACCATGGTTCAGTATTCTGCGTCAACTTATGCATCCCTCATCCATTTAGGGTCGAAAAATTGGTAAAGTACTCCAGAGAGGTGAAAGGCATTGAATCGGTGCATCGGTAAGCAACCTGAAGTCACTCTATAGGCCAAATGTGCATTCAGTGATTAACGAATCCCATCGATAACGAGTAGATCAAGCGGAACAACTTATCCACTTTATTGCTTCCTTTGAAGGATTTCTTCTTCAGTTTACAAGAAAGCCTATATTACTTTATTGCTATCACTACAAATAATATCAGGGGTGGAGAGCACAGTGGTAATGATGTCCTCATTACGAGCATGGTGCTAGTTCGACTCCGCTCTGGACCAACCAAACCTTTCTTCTCTCTGGGGTCGGAAAATTGGTACTGGACTTGTCTGGGAAAAAATCACTCTCTATATTCCAGTTGGGAATGCTGCAGCTCGGCTAACTCAAGACTCCAGGGAGAATTGCTCGGCCACCATTCTACAACATTCAAGATGAAATGGAATTCCTCAAGCAGCAATCGAAGCTACGCCTAAAAGTTGGAAGATCTTCATGGACAATGGATGCGAGGAAACGAATCGAATGTTAGAAGTGCTGGGATCCGCACAGTAGACGTGAAGATGGATCAAATAAAAGAAATAATAATATCGGACTCTAATAGATTACTATCTTGAGACTTGGTTTCCTCTTGAATGGTACACACAGTTGGAATTGATATTCCTGGTTAGGTAGATGGATAATAACGGCATGCTGCTTCCCCGCTTGGACTACACTGTTGTCAAGGAGTGGGTGAATACTCCTGCCTAGGTAGAAACATATAGTAACACGTACGCAGCTAAGATAACCAGGCAAATGTGGGGGAGTGTTATGGCGATTCCGTTGAAAACAGTAGAAATTTTGAGCCTATGAAGGAGAAATGTCACTAGTGACTCTTCCAACAGTGCACATGTAATCTCGTGGGAACTAAACATCATCGTCTGAGCACACAGTTGGCAACATCTAGGACAAGGAGAAACGTGGAGTATTACGTGTCAGTGCAAGAAAAACTGACAGGAATTTTCGAGAAATTCAACTGCTCAGTGGCAAAGTTTTATAAAGTCATACTCTCCAGGGCAGCATTCCGTAAAAGCACCAGCTGTCGAGACAACATATTTAAGATAGAGAGCTCTACTGGGAACTATTGACTGCTCTCCAGTGGAACCGCATTAGCCAGATTAAAAACGAGTAACAGTCTCTCATTGGAGGTGATTGAATGCATATCTGGCCTTTACAATGACTCGTGGTTGCCTATGATGTATCGAGCCATCGAGCCAATGCTGCTATCCTCCCAGACAAGTCTGGTACCAATTTGCTGACCCCGGAGGGGTGGCAAGCTTGGTGGGCCATGGGCCCGAGGATCGAATCTACATGAGTGTTGCAGGCTGCCTCCGACCACTGCACCACACGGGCTCTGAAATGCCGTGAATTGAGATAGAGTACTTAAAACAAAAAAAGGAATGCCTTGCAAAGTTCTACGAAGACTTCTTTCTTTCATGGGAAAGATGACTAGATGTTCAAATTAAAATCATGTTCCTGTTCCTTTAAACAGCCGATTAAATCGACTCGATAAACTAGTAGCGTTCTTCAGTCGGCGTATCATCACATCGAGCAAAGGTCCGTGACGTGGCAGTAAAAGCGTAGAGCGGTGGGCGTTAATCATTCTCTAAGGATTGTTCCATATATTATTATTGAGCATCATAGAGATGACTGAATGAATATTTGGCCTTTACTGTACTTTTAGTCCGTTATTAGTGTGTGAATTTAGTGAATCTCTCCCTCTAAACAAGGATGCATCAATTTCCTAACCTCGAAGAGATGAAGGTAGCACGATGTGTGGAGTTGACCCAAATCTATATCTATCGCAGGGGCCCCTCTAACTATTGGGTACGCCCATACAAGATGATTAAGTACTTAAAAGGCTTGTATACACGTAGAGCGCAGTGCTTGGAGGCATCCTACAATACACATGGGATCGTCCCGGTGTACAAGGGTCACCAAGCACTCCATCCCTTCGTGGTCAGCAAATTGCTACCAAACTTGTATGGGAGGATAGGAGTTTTGGTTCGATACATCGCTAGGCCACCGCGAGCCATTGTAGAGGCGAGATATGCATGGAATCACCTCCAGCGATGCTTAATGAAGTCGAATGCATGGCGAATCCCTAAGCGATTCACCAACGTCGAGAGCTTTATCCTTATACTTAAAAGGCCTAGATACATCGTACGGTAGAGCACTGATCTCATTCTTTCCGTTGTCTGTTCTGTATCACTTACGGAGCTTGTTGGATTCGTGCCTGCACTCCGCTGCATCTCGATAACCTCTTTTCTTCATATTGACACGTTGAATGCTGTCGACCGTGATTTTTTGTAGGATTGTGGAGTAGTTTGTAAGGACATTTTCAACCCTTCACGAAATGCAGCCGTCCTTGTCGATCAGAGGGCGAACTGCTGTGATTAGCAATGAACCACGGCAGCCTCTACGATGGAGTGGTAAAGGTTATATAACAGACGGAACCCGATCCGAAGAATGCGGAAAATAGTGCTGTTGCAAACGATGAGAGCCTGTTGTACATACTGAGATCTTTAGGAAGCCAATTTACGATTGTTACTCCACAATAGATGGTTGCAAAGAAGAACTCTGACAGAGGTTCGAACAGAAAAATAACGCACTTTGCTAGAAAAGTCACGACTGATAAGACGAAAGCACTGCGAACAATGTTGCCTAGCAATGCGGAAGAACTTCCTTCCGAATGGAGAGGATTTTGAACAGTTTAGTGAGTTCACCATGGTTCAGTATTCTGCGTCAACTTATGCATCCCTCATCCATTTAGGGTCGAAAAATTGGTAAAGTACTCCAGAGAGGTGAAAGGCATTGAATCGGTGCATCGGTAAGCAACCTGAAGTCACTCTATAGGCCAAATGTGCATTCAGTGATTAACGAATCCCATCGATAACGAGTAGATCAAGCGGAACAACTTATCCACTTTATTGCTTCCTTTGAAGGATTTCTTCTTCAGTTTACAAGAAAGCCTATATTACTTTATTGCTATCACTACAAATAATATCAGGGGTGGAGAGCACAGTGGTAATGATGTCCTCATTACGAGCATGGTGCTAGTTCGACTCCGCTCTGGACCAACCAAACCTTTCTTCTCTCTGGGGTCGGAAAATTGGTACTGGACTTGTCTGGGAAAAAATCACTCTCTATATTCCAGTTGGGAATGCTGCAGCTCGGCTAACTCAAGACTCCAGGGAGAATTGCTCGGCCACCATTCTACAACATTCAAGATGAAATGGAATTCCTCAAGCAGCAATCGAAGCTACGCCTAAAAGTTGGAAGATCTTCATGGACAATGGATGCGAGGAAACGAATCGAATGTTAGAAGTGCTGGGATCCGCACAGTAGACGTGAAGATGGATCAAATAAAAGAAATAATAATATCGGACTCTAATAGATTACTATCTTGAGACTTGGTTTCCTCTTGAATGGTACACACAGTTGGAATTGATATTCCTGGTTAGGTAGATGGATAATAACGGCATGCTGCTTCCCCGCTTGGACTACACTGTTGTCAAGGAGTGGGTGAATACTCCTGCCTAGGTAGAAACATATAGTAACACGTACGCAGCTAAGATAACCAGGCAAATGTGGGGGAGTGTTATGGCGATTCCGTTGAAAACAGTAGAAATTTTGAGCCTATGAAGGAGAAATGTCACTAGTGACTCTTCCAACAGTGCACATGTAATCTCGTGGGAACTAAACATCATCGTCTGAGCACACAGTTGGCAACATCTAGGACAAGGAGAAACGTGGAGTATTACGTGTCAGTGCAAGAAAAACTGACAGGAATTTTCGAGAAATTCAACTGCTCAGTGGCAAAGTTTTATAAAGTCATACTCTCCAGGGCAGCATTCCGTAAAAGCACCAGCTGTCGAGACAACATATTTAAGATAGAGAGCTCTACTGGGAACTATTGACTGCTCTCCAGTGGAACCGCATTAGCCAGATTAAAAACGAGTAACAGTCTCTCAGTACTGGTCGACAGTGATGCATAAGCCCACTATCCAAGGAATAGTGGAAAACCTAGTAGCAATGTCTGAGCAGATTTTCTTCATACAAAAGGCCGGTAACAGATTAACAAGACAAAGTCTTTTTGACAAATTTCTTAGCGATAACACATTTCTCTGATCTGCATTACGTCGACTGAATCCAAGCCTAGACCAAACTTATCTGATCCTGAATGCAACCTTGTCTCAGTTAGGCGAGTTAAGCTAAAAACATAAGCCCACACTGTAAATGTGAAGCCAGGAAGTCAAGCTCTACACCTTTGACAATCAATGTCTAGTTCCCTATTTTGGTTTAAAAACCACCCCCTACAATGAAATACAAGTAAAAATGGCTAGCTTTATGAAAGAAGATGGCGATAGATACGCACCATAACGATGGCCAACACTGATTTCTCAAGCGACGAAAGCGGCATTGGAGGAAATTACTAACAAGTTCGACTGATATGTTTGTCGACTGATTTGAAACCATAATATCGGACTCTAATAGATTACTATCTTGAGACTTGGTTTCCTCTTGAATGGTACACACAGTTGGAATTGATATTCCTGGTTAGGTAGATGGATAATAACGGTTTGGAAGATTTTCGTGGACAAGGGATGCGAGGAAACGAATCGAATGTTAGAAGTGCTGGGATCCGCACAGTAGACGTGAAGATGGATCAAATAAAAGAAATAATAATATCGGACTCTAATACTGATTTCTCAAGCGACGAAAGCGGCATTGGAGGAAATTACTAACAAGTTCGACTGATATGTTTGTCGACTGATTTGATC
This sequence comes from Angiostrongylus cantonensis, assembly GCA_009735665.1. Lineage (NCBI taxonomy): Eukaryota > Metazoa > Nematoda > Chromadorea > Rhabditida > Metastrongylidae > Angiostrongylus > Angiostrongylus cantonensis. The sequence continues at coordinate 506,278 of MQTX01000049.1, forward strand.
AACCGTACGTCCACACCATGATAATAACTAGATAAAGCAATGAACGAAAGATTTTTTTGTAGTGGATCCGAACCTATACGTAAAAATGCTACTCGGTGTGTTGAATAGAGTACGTCGTAGATCGATCGATACACATGTTATGCATGGAATCACAAAATTGAGGCTGCTCACATCAGACGGATTCATCGAATACATTGGTTGGAATATAAAGGATAAAGGATAAAGCTCTTGACGTTGATCAAACCATGAGTGATGTGCCATACATTCAACTTCATTAAGCATCATTGGAGGCGACTGAATGCATATCTGACCGACTCCGGTCGGATGGAAGATTTGGTGGACCATAGGTTAGAGGATCGATCCCACTTGTGTGTTGCAGGGCGCCTCCAGCCATTGCGCCAGAAGCGCCTTATTGAAATTAGATTGAGATATATTACAATCTTAACTGTTTTATTTACTGCCTACTATTTTTAATGGCAGGTTATAATGCGAAATATAACTACAACGACGCTGAGATATTTGCAAAACTCTGGACCGCAGGTGTCTATGGTGGGGAACGAACGCGTTATTGTCCTTTCCGGGAGTAACGCGTTCACCACCGCACCATGTGGGTCCTTCGTTTCGCCTGCCTCTCAGCTAGTTTTGTCGATCTTTCGAAATCAGCAATCACCCGCGAGTGGGATTGATCTGGGGAGCGCACATCGGCAATGAACCCAGTTAAGCTGAGGCTTTTAGTTATAATCACAATCGCGCGTTCGTTCCCCACCGTAGACACCTGCGGTCCAGAGTTTTGCAAATATCTCAGCATCGTTGAAATATATTAGTTTTTAAAAGCATAACGCAGAGTCGAAACTTTGACAGACAAATTATCGCGTTGCAATTATAAAAGTTTAACTACAATGCTACTGAGATATTCGCGAAACCTCGGACCGTACAGCACGTGTCTGTGGTGGGTAACGAGCGCGCTATAACGCTTTCCGGCGGCTAACGCTTTCACCACCACACCATGCTGGTGCTTCGTTTTTCTGTCTCCTAGCTAGTTCTATCGATCAGTGTCATCAAAAAACTAATAAAGTTAGCGTTTAAGTTTTAACCAAGTTTCTTTAGTTTAATAAAAGTTTACTTTAATATCTCAGAAAACAAGAGAGAATTAGAGGCAGCATTTGTCTTTAGAGCTAATTGCGGGCGAGTCGTGAATCGTATTATCTAAAGAATGAATAGTAGCCGTTAATCGGATTAAGCTTAACTAACCCTATTCCTAAACTGCAGAAATAACCCATATTCAATAGCACCTATTCATTTCACTCATAGTTACCGTAGCCCGCTACTCATAAGCTTCAAGAAAGTAAATTGGTTGGTCTTCATGTAGAGCCATATATAAATTCTCTTTAATGAAATTTAGGCCAGCCACTATTGAATGCCACTCTAGAAGTCTCATGCGATTCATAGAGTTCAAATTTTGCGCCTTTTTTCTTATTTGAGAGTCATCTATGATGATTTGATGACCATCACTTTGGTTTTCTTCTGATTTCGAACCTAGCGTGCCATCTATAGATTTTTCAATTTCCATTGATTGACAAGGCCTTTCTTGATGACTTTGATGGAACCATAGCCGTTTCTTTCTTGCTTCTTTTCTTGTTCTTCCCACTTTATTTCCTCCAAGTATCCTCTTTCTCCTTCATCTTCCTATTCGTCAGATTCGTGTCATACCGACTTTCCCGTTAGTAATTAGTTAATGATTGTGGAAAAAACATGCCGTTATTACGTTATCGTTGGATTTTTTCATCTGGTTGTTGCTGTGTCATCCTGATTTTTTCCGTGCTTCCACATTACTCATCATATTCAGTTCTTTTCATAACAACTGATACGGAGCTGAATTTTCTTATCGCCTTATGTTGTCTGCATTTCTGTCTATTTCTGCGACATTTATAAACGTTCCTTGCACTAATTTCCACTCGTGGTCTATTTTTGTGGCGCCCATGTTGCAGTGGTTAGACATGCCGCACAATACACGCATGGTCTATGGTTCAACCTCGCAATCAAGGCAAGTTCCCATTCCTTATGGTGTGGGAAAATTGACCAGACTTGTCTACAAAAAAGAATACTAATGTGATATGCATAGGCCAGGTATGCACCCATCTATGATACAACGAATTGAATCCAATGCATAGTGCGTCCGTTAGGGTATGGTCAACAACAAACGCTTCGTAGTCTTATCTTAATCTTTTTGTTCCTTATTACTTAACTTCCTGCTTATTTCCAGCGAAAAGTGCCACTTTCAAAGCCCACATTTGTTTTTCCTTGCCACAATACCGGCCGATTTATCGGTCATCTCTAGTGCTTGTGCAAAATTTTCCTATTTATAATTTTCTTCAGGCATTAAATTCACATGAATCCCTAAAGAAACCGCCCAATAGTAGTCGAAAACGCCCATGAGCGTACGGTTTTATCGACGAATACTGATAACTTATCGATAACTAAAATTTTTGTGGGCTTAAGAGCCAGAGAAGCTTACAGAGTAGACCGTGACCTATCCGTCCTAAGATGTCTACAACTTTCTCTTAAAAAAGCCGTTTTTGCAAAACTCCTGACTGCAGGTGTATGCGGCGGTGATCGCACCTCACTATTACCCTTTTGGAGTAAAACGGTAACAGCGAGGTACGTTCCCCGTCGCAGACACCTGCGGTCCGGAGTTTTGCAAATATTCAGGCATCATTGCAGTTGTATTTCACATCATTCATGCCCCGCTATGAAAAAAAATATGCAGTAAGCAAAAATTAGTTGCAAAGTCATTTTTATTTTATGATTTTTCAGCACGTTCCCCGTCGCAGACACCTGCGGTCCGGAGTTTTGCAAATATTCAGGCATCATTGCAGTTGTATTTCACATCATTCATACCCCGCTATGAAAAAAATATGCAGGAAGTAAAAATTAGTTGCAAAGTCATTTTTATTTTATGATTTTTCAGCATCAAATTTTTCTGAAAGCATAATTCAATAAGGGAAAAGAAACTGAAAGTTTTACCAAATTCTACGAGAGAAAATGGCAAACAGACGTTCTTAGGGCTCCAGAAAATTAGAATTCCGCATAGGTTGAATAACAAGGCTTTTCCCTCGTCAACAAAGATTTGGTGATCCTATTGATTATTATTTCAACAACACAGTGGTAGTGATGTCCATCATCACGAGTATGGTGGTAGTTCAGATCAGTCCCGGGTCAACCAAGCCTCTTATCCCTTTGGGGTCGGAAAATTATTACCGGATTTGTCCGGGAAACTATCTGCAATCCAACTGGAAACGCTCTAGTTCGGCTTTCTGAACACTCCAGTGCGAATTGATTCGACCAGCATTCTACGACATTCAAGATAAAATGGAAATCCTCAAGCAGCCACCGAAGCCAAACATACAAGTTGGAAGATCTTCGTGGATAATGAGCGCGAAGATACGAATCGAATGTGAGATGTGCTGGGATCCGCACATTAGACGTGAGGGTGTGGGGGAAGGTGGGTGGGTGTCATAAAATAAAATAAAAAATATCCCAATCAATAAAATACGCTATCAATAAAAGTACTAAAAAGCACAAAAAATTGCTCGTGGCCGGATTTCCATTGAATGCTACTTGGTTTTTGTTTTGTAATAGTACAGCTTCGTCTCTTGTCGTCTCTTGAAGAGAATGTTAGTGGCGTAATAGCAGTGGACATGTGAAACATAAAGCGGAAAAACTATGGAAGTGTCTTAGATCCTTTCCTTTTTGCTGGTATGCAAACAATCTTCAGAACTTTTTTTGCAACTCAGATGCGCGCCGCTTTTCAGGATGCTGCCGTTGTTTTTTCTTTAAGAAGCAGAGCACGCTGTTTGGTCACGTTTCATACTCCATCAATCAAAACTGAGAACGTCGATCACCACTTTGCGATAGTGGTTTACTTGAGATCGATCCAGATTTCTTTTTTAAAAAGTCGTCCCCAACACCTGCCACCCATTCTAACCTTCAGACTACTTCCCTATAGGTTTTATTCGAGCACAAACACTATGAGTACATGGACTGCAACCTCTCAGGTGACGATCGAGGAATAGTACTACTTCCATTCGCTTTGCTGTCTTGCCATCACACGTCATTTATAGAGATGCTCCGTCTATGTGAAGCTTTGTCAACGACTTGAGGATCGCTTGTCCACCATTTTCAAGGACGTACTGAATAATGAGCAATAATTGTTATTCTTGGGTCCATAGATAGCGTTGATAGGGAGTACTGTCTTCACGACAGGCTTCTTCCAATCTTGAACAACTTGGAGTCTTCGCGTTCAAAATACATCAAAGAAGGCAACGATTCTAGAGATTAGCCGACTGACGGACTGACCAATCGGGTGACCGACAGTGTAAGGGACCCTATTTGAACATGACCATACTTTTGATTTCTACTCGTAAAAGTCCATAATCTGTCACTGTTGTTTTATAAGCCTAGAATCTTCATTTAATTAATTTTTTTTACATTAGTTTATGTAACAGTGATCACGGACTTCTCTGTCCTCCATCATTGCCAGTTCCAGCCTATTTTTAAGATTCACACAGTATTACACTTTTAAAAAAACTCATTTCTTCTTCGTTAATTTCGCATTTATTAGTACAATTATACCTTCCAGTTTTCCTTCGTTATCAGTGATTAGACTTAATGCCGCCAACCACTCAAACAGTAGGACATAGTTGTAAGAATACTAAGTATTACAATGATGTTGAGATATTCGCAAAACTCGAGACCGCAGGTGTTTGCGGTGAGAAACGAACGCGCTATTACGCTTTCCGGGGGATAACGCGTTCACCACCACACCATGGGGATCCTACGTTTCGCCTGTCTCTCATTAGACATTACGGTAGTGCTTCAAAACTAGTAATAATTCTCCCAAGACATCAATATACGTAGGAAGTCTAGGGGATATTTTCTGATGAATATATTAATAATTTTCAGAGAAATATCGTTATTAAATTATGCATTTATAATCGATGAGAGAGGGCACAAAATTCATCACGGCATATTTGTTTTTATTGCACTCTCCAACTGCTATGCATTTTACGTGCAAAACATTGTATCCGTATTACTGACGTACTTTCATTTGTAGGGTCGAATGTAGCGCAATGGTTAAAGGTGCGCTGCAATACGTGTGCTCGCTGGTCTATTCACTCATCCTACGGAAACTAAACCCTCCATTCCTCAGGAGTTGGAAAAGTGGTGCAGTATTTGTCTGGAAAGATAAACACACTGATTTCACACATCGGTAGGCAACCACATGTATAAGCCATTTTAAATCCGGCAACATCCATGATATTATTATGATGACGAATGAAGTCCAATACACTTGGTATCCTCCAGGGTTTGATCAACGTCGATAGCTTTGCATTTTACGTTTCTATTTTCATTTCTATCAAGGTCAGAAATGTTTTTCAGACAAGAAAAATTATTAAAACGACTCAGTGAGTGAACTTCCAATGAACCAAAATAGTTTACGGATACATCCGATACGACATGTTATACACTACTTCCTATTTTCCCACGTACATGACTTGCTGCATCCAATACGTCGGTGAGCATTATTTGTCGTTTCTGAGTCACCTCATAATCCCTTCGAATTCTACAGATGATAGTTGCTGAACAACAGAGTTTTTAGATCTTCATGTCCTCGTCACTACAGTTACCAGGCTATCAAGTAACTATGGGAATCTAACAACACAGTAATCCTTGCAGTGCCGATTAACTGTTAGCTGGTCATCATGAATTATTTCTCTTTGAAGAAGGATAATTCCTTCTTAAGGTAGCGATGACGGAGATCCACGATGTCATGTACATGACGGCGACTTCATACCGTATCCAGCGAATGCAATCCTAATGAACTGATGGCGCGATCAATGCAGCCTGGGTTCGGTCGACGATGGAGGACGACATCCTTAGTACGCGCCAGTGTCATCGGTGTAACTGATCAGTACTGGCGATATCCGTGCAGAACACTCAATCTCTGTTGCATGAATGTACTGGAGAACAGCACATGTGCCAACGATGCCAGATCGATCGCTGGGCGTACGTAAAAAACGCGTGTGCACGACACACTCACATGTTTCCGTTTTTTACGGGTCGCTCTTGAGTGCGCCTCGTCGTTTGCGTCCTGCCTCCCACTTCCACACACAGTCGTTTCACTGCTGCCCGGCCTGCTATGTGTTCGGGTGAACACTGCCCATTATCGTCTACACTACTATGATTCTCAAAATCTGCTACCTAACATGGCAGTGCGCCCGATATTTTACTCCGCCTATTATTTCCGAGTCTTACAAAACCTCTATGAATTACTGCAATGTGCTTCTATGAGATGGAAAATCTACTGATTCGATCTTTGAGCTTTTAACGCCATCGTCATCGTATCTAAGGAGTCTTTGACGTGGAGTGAAGGATCCGTGAAGCTTGTGTTATTTAGTTCCTTAGAACCACATACGAATGAGGTAGTGCTAGGAAAATATTTTGTGATTGAGTTTGGTCTCAGAGTTATCACTCTATGTCTTCGATTTATAGCAGAGAAGAGTCCTGACTTTCCGAGCTATACAAATGATCTTACGATATTATCACGCCAGAACTGTGTCCCAAGTAATTTCATATATCAAGATGACATCTGGCTTTTCCGCATCACAAGGCTCCGCAACTTTTGACATTTTTCATGAATTCCTCTACAATGAGTGACACCTCACTTTTATCTAATGAAATCTTCTCGCCCATGTATTCCTTTGTCAGGGTAGATCATTCCGAACGAAGTTCCTCACCAGAGATGCTAACTTGGACTGACAGTCCACGGTAGCTTTATTCTCGGCTTATACTCATCTTTATTACTATGTCCCTCGCTTGGAGTCAATGCTGTTCATCAAACGCTCTAGTCAGTGTAACATCATTTTGCGAGTGAAAGCGCCAGCTCCAGCTGATGTCGGCCACAGAAAAAAGGCACCACTGCTTTCACGCTCACACATAAACATACACATACACGTACACATATATACACACGCACACTCACTGACGCGTACACACCGGCACACATATACGTGGGCTGTACTCATTTTCACGTGCACATTAGCCCACTCTCGTGCCGTATGATCAGCGTGATCGTTTGATACCAATCGATAACGATCGATAGCTAAAAACACACGTTGTCGGTTCTACGTTGTGACACTACTACCCCATCAATGGTTTGTTCGTCTATCGGCATTTAGCGAATTCAACGAAACGCATGCGTCCAACTATCATCAATACGTCTCTCGATGATCGTCATTTGGAAATGTTGCTCGTTTTGTGTTCCCACATCACCAATGAAATGCAAGTGAAATTTTCCTGGCCATCCGTGTTCACACTTCATATCCACGGTCTCGCAAGCGGCATTCTTTTTCAAAAAAATCAGCTCATTTTTCACACTGATGGAAAAAAGTTGTTGCATTGCTGAGTCTCTTCAGGTAAATCAATACCTATTTTTTGTACGACATGTTTGAGTCCAGTTGCGGTTCACCATCCTATACGAGGATTTCTCTCTTTCCTCTTTATTTTGTATGAATGGACCAGTTTGTTCGTCGTAATTCCTCAACAGAAGCCCTAATGACATTGTCGTTATTGGAAAACGAGTTGGAATCGAAGATGATGGGCTTTTTTGAGGTCATCTGTGGTTAATTTTCGTTTTGATGATTTCCTCGTTATGTTCTGCCTCATCGTAATTCTGCCATTCCGCCTCACTAACTCCATTCAGTCGTTGTTTTAAAGAAACTCGTACGTTCGCTCGTCAACGTTTTTCTTCTTCGCAACTATAATTTGTACCATTACAGTACCTCTTAAACTGCCATCGTGCTACCGTAACATGTATCGATTTCACATAGGCTAAGGCAATTACTAGTTAAGTGATTATCAGCGCTAATGATCCGTTGGTGGTTTTGCCGACAATCATAGTTTCGTTTCTGAACGGAAAACGACTTTCTTGGAAGTGAAAGGATCGAAAATGGGTGTTTTTGTGCACCATTTCTTTTCAGTGATATGTCAGCATCGGATCTGAGCTCCCTCCAAATCCTAAAAAGACTTTATGGATAAATATTTCAACAAGGTTATGTTTTTCCCGCTAAAGAGGATTTTCGCTCGAATTTTTTTATGTCCTACTACTGGTGATCTAACGTAGCATAATTAGAAGGCTACAGATATCATGGAATCCGCACCATGTCGCTGGTCCGACCCCTTTCTCAGCTTACTGCTACCAGATTTCTTTAAGGAAAGCGCTTTCAGAGCCATAAAGGATGGGTGCCCACAAAGACCAGTAAATGCTACTGAGAAAAGCTTTAGTACGCTCGTAACATTTACAAAGAAAAAACTCTCAGATTTCGGCTGAACCTACTTGGATATTAGAACACCATCGTGGATATGGGATGCAAGACAATGGACCGAATATATGGATCAGCAAAATATATGAAGATCGGCTGTGCAAAAATAAAAATAGATGGAAACGGCACACAGTTTTTATTTACAGTGCACCAAGGATTCTCTAAATTTCTGAAACAAATACCTTCACATGGTGACAAACCTTTCTCCAATTAAGAACAGTTGTCGATTTCTACGAATGACATCTTCGAGACATCTCGGGGTGAGTTTCTTAGGATTCCAGTATGGGAGGAGGATTCGTTTAGATAATCTTAACTCATTATGTGCGTCTAATTAAACGTATTCAGTGCTTTTTCGATCGTTATCTCGACACCATCAAACGTGTGTCGACTCCTTCCCAGGTGTTCATATCCGCCGTGCTGGCGGCTCCGTCACTGTCCGCCGAATAACGTCATCTACGACTCCACGATCGTTGCTCATCCACGATTGTCGTTTTAGCTTTTTTTCACATTTATAACTGTAGTGAGATTCAGTTTTTTGAAATTGCTCATACTTGCAGGCGTCTCTCTTTTTCACATACTCGCTTTTTTTTTAAGCTTTCTCTCTCTCTCCCTCACCGTTTTTCTGTGTCCACCTCTGTCTGTTTGTCTTTGTCTTATTTCCTTCCTCTCTCTTTTCCTTTATTTCTGACGGTTTTCTGTGCAAAATATCTAGGGATGTCCTTCATATGAAGAATTTTGAGCCGATTAGTAGAGCGGATCCTAGCACTACTTAGGAGAGTAGGAGTGCAAAAGCCAACTTGAGTAATATGAGCTGGTGGGCTTCGGAGATCTGCTATTGCTTTTGCTACTTTATGTTGATTTAGATCTTCAATATATACAGAATGATATTCATGCATACACGCAAAACGCGCGTGGGGCACTGATTAGGGTGTTCCACAATTTATACATGGTCATTTGGTTCCAACCCACCCCTCGAGTTTAGAAGGCTCCTTATCCTTACAGAGTCTGCAAATTCATGGAAGACATGCCTTTGTGGGTGAAAATATTGATGAAATATACAAGCACAATGATGCTAAGATATTTTCAAAACTCGGGCCGTGTGCCAGATTCGAACTCGTGATTGTCCTTTTCGGAGGCTCCACGCGCTATCCACCACTCCAATCGAGGCCTTTGCTTTGCCTTCCTCTCATCCAATTTTTTACCCAATCGGTGCAACCAGCAATCATTCATCAACAGGAAGAGCAAAAATTAGCATTGAACCCAATTAACTTGGTGCTATATTCGAAATCACGTTTTAATTTTTATTTACTGCCTATTCTTCTTTCATGTCAGGGTATAATGTGGACCTGAACTTGATACTTGAAGGGCCCGTCCTCACTGGTTGTGCGGGCCCCAGCATAATCTCTATTTTTGGAAAGTTGCTGGCTAAGCCATTATAGTTCCTTAGAGTCCCGAGGTCAGCCTGGCCACAGTGTGCCCTAGGTCTTAACTACCACAGGCACTAGTTGCAGCCCTTGTGGATCAAAGGGAAATTTGTCACCATGGGACTTTGATACCAGGACGATGATAGATCGTGGTATTTGTTTACTCTTAGCTAGACTTTCTGATGGAAACGCCGGTCTCCTTCTCAGCTTGGGAGACCCTGCCAGTGGATGAATCCTCCTCTGTATATTGCAGTCCAACACCCAGGAACACCTTCTAGCTGCGATGAGGCGGTAAACCGTTGCAAGGCTAATGTGAAATACAACAAAATAGAACGACTTAAATATAATCATTGGCTTATATGAGATTGATCGTCTCTCGGAAGGTATTGTTTAATCGAAACTTACATTCAATCACCTCCGCTGTGCTTAATGAAGTCGAATGTATGACGTATTCCTAAGTGATTGATTCACACCGGATGTTTTATCCCTGATCTTTTGTGTACATCTGTGTAGATGAGCTATGAGTATGCAGATTCGATCTGTTAGGCACTTTATTTAAATTAAAAGCCTAGATTATTCAGGTGATTGAAGAATACATGTGAGGCGATTGCAGATTGTTTTCGACAAATAAGCTCCCCTCGTACACCATCGAGAAACCGACGAACTACCTAAGATCCCTCCATATCCCTCCCTGCTGATGATCCTGTCGACCCCGTAGGTATTCTGTCGCAAGCTTGAATCTTTCAACTATTGAGGAGATTATGAGTGATGCAGGACATCCCGCTCCCAACGCTTTACCACCTCATCGTGGTTGGGAGGTGTTCCTGGATGTCGAGCTGCGATGTACAGCGGGAAATTCATTTCCTGGCATGGTTTCCCAAGGTGAGAAGGAGTCCGGCTTTTCCAATAAGAAAACCTAGCTAAGAGTAAACCAATACCAGGATCTACCATCGTCCTGGTATCAAATTCGCACGGTGGCAAATTTCCCTTTGATCCACAAGGGCTGCGACTACTGATTGTGGTAGTGAAGGTCTGTGGCAGAGTTTGGCCATGCTGACCTCGGGATTCTAAGGAACCACAGTGGCTTAACCAGCAAATCTCCGAAAATGTGAAGACTATGCTGGGGCCCGCGCAGCCAGTGAGGACGGGCCGTTCAAGTATCAAGCAGGACATGATATAGGTTGCGTGAGGAATCCAAGAAGAGCTTCGTCTGCAACAATTTTTTTGGACAAACTATTTTTCGCTAAGTTTACTCCAGTGCTTTAGAGCTATCTTTAACTGCAGGGAAAGCACTTTGTCTTACTAACTTTCTTTACTCTGATGATATGAGTAGAACCTTGCTGTGATTTCGTTTCGAAGTATTTTTTATATTTAGTGCCATCAGACGCCTTTTTATATGAGACTCTGTATTACTTTGGTCTAGTTCATACTATCGTCTAAACATCAGCGAGAAGACTAAAAACTTGATGATGAATGACGTTTGAGTTCTGCAAATACAAAAAGTTTTACTAAACTATAAGAGTAGGACGCGTGTAACGCACTGATTAAAGGTGCCCTGTAATACACACTCGTTCTCTGGTTGGATACCCATTCACCAAGCTTTCTATCTCTTTAGGAGCGGCGAATTGGAGAGAGATTTCGCTGGGAAGACAGTAGCAGTGACCTAATGTATCGGTAAGCTGTCTAAAGTCATTTTGTGTGCCGAATGTGTATTCACTCACGTCTGCGAGTTTTCATGAAGTCGAATGCCTGACGCATTCCCAAGCGATGTCTTATCAGCTTCATTAACTTTATCCTTTATATTATCCAGTAAGTGCTATATGGTGTATAATTTTGCTCGTGTCTAATCTATCGAAGTTTCTTTGAGCATCTGTCAACGCAAGTGGACACAAACAAGCATTCATTCGTCCTCCATAATGCATACCAGAACTTCCCCATGGATCCCACATTTTCAAGGGGCATTAAGAGGAACAGGAACAGGCCCTTTTGCCCTTTGAGTCTGCTCCATAAGTTTGCTCTTTGCGGGTTTCTGGATGGAAATGTAAAAGTTTTAAGTTTTCTAAGTTTAGGATACTTTACTGTCGAATGAACTCTTCG